>JAQZBX010077083.1:0-14332 GCA_029593785.1 Cabassous unicinctus | reverse complement strand
CAATTGATATTTCACACTGTTATACAAAAGCTAATTCAAAATGGATCACCTAAATGTAAACTCTAAAATTATAAAACTTCTAGAATAAAACATAGGAGAAAATCTTTGTGACTTTGGGTCAGGCAAAGATGTCGTACATATAATA
Source organism: Cabassous unicinctus (assembly GCA_029593785.1). Taxonomy (NCBI): domain Eukaryota; kingdom Metazoa; phylum Chordata; class Mammalia; order Cingulata; family Chlamyphoridae; genus Cabassous; species Cabassous unicinctus. The sequence goes on along the minus strand of JAQZBX010077083.1, from coordinate 14,187 downwards.
AAAAGCACTATCCATTAAAAAATAAATAACTTGATAAAGTGGACTTCATAAAAACTTAAAACTTCTGCTTTTTGAAAGATACTGTTTACAGAATGGCAAGACAAGCCACAGACTAGGAGAAATACTTGCAAATCACATATCTGTTAAAGGACTTTTATCCAGAATATAAAAATAAGTCTCAGACTCAATAATTAGGAAATAAACAACCCAATAAATATTTAAGTGAAAGATTTGAACAATTACCAATGAAGATATACAGATCATAAGCATATGAAAAGAGGCACAGCATCATTGGTCATTAGAGTAATGCAAGTGAAACCTTTATTAGATACTACTACACACCTGTTAGAATGTCTAAAATTTAAAAACAACAACAACAAAGACTTGACAATAGTAAGTGTTGGCATGGATGTGGAGGAACTGGAACTCTCATACACTCCCAGTAAGAATATAAAATAGTACAACCACTTTATAAAACAGTTTTATAGTTTCATAAAAAGGTAAGCATGTACCCACCATATGACCCAGCCATTCCACTCTTAGATATTTACCCAAGTGAAATGAAAGCATAAAGACTTGTACATGAATGTGCCCAAACTGGAAATGACCCAAATGTTTGTTTGTTTTTTTAAGATTTATTTCATTTACTTATTCCTCCCTGCCCCCCTTTGTTTTTGTGCTCACTGTCTGCTCCCCGTGTGCTCCCCTGTGTCTGCTTGTCTTCTCCCCAGGTGGCACTGGGAACCAATCCCGGGAGCCTCTGGAGTGGAGAGAGGAGCTCAATCTCCCGCGCCACTCCAGCTCCCTAGTCTGCTGTGTCTCTTATTGTCTCTCCTCTGTGTTTCTTTTTGTTGCGTCATCTTGCTGCGCCAGCTCTCCTGCGCGGGTCAGCACCCCTGCACGGGCCAGCTTGCCTTTCACCAGGAGGCCCCAGGAATCGAACCCTGGACCTCCTATATGGCAGAAGGGAGCCCAATTGCTTGAGCCACATCCGTTTCCCCCAAATGTTCCTCAACAAGTGTGTGGATAAACCAATTGCGATATCTCTGTACAACTTAGCCGTAAACAGGTAAACCTCAGCTGTTGCTTCGTGTACAGCATGGCTGAACCTCAACATAATCATGCTGAGGACATACTGCATGATTCCATTTACGTAAAACCCCGGATAATGCCAAATGAATCTATAGCTACAAAAAACAAATCAGTGGTTGCCTGGGGATACTGGGATAAGGGAGGGAGAGAAGGGGCAGAGTTACGAGGGCCTGAGGAGACGTTAGGGGGGTAACAGATATATTTATTATTTTGCTTGTGGTGATAGTTTCATTGGTGTAAACATATGTCAAAAAGTATCAAATTGTATCCTTTAAGTATACGTAGTTTTTTGTATGTGAATTGTACCGCAATACAGTTGTTTTAAAAATAAATGCAAAAAAATAAATAAATACAAACTCAGCTCAGAGAAAAAATAAATTTAGAATTTTAACTAAAAACAATGCATATAGTACAATATCATTTTATAAAAATCTTTTAATCTATATGGGTATCTGTCTATTATTCTATTTCTTTGTGTACACATGTATATGAAATTTGAAAGTAAAGAGGCAGCTCTTTTGATATCTAGGGCGTTATCAGGAATCATATAAAGGAAATAATGACTGTCATCTCTGGATGATGATATTTGGGATAAATTTAAACCTTTTTCTTTATATTTTATTACTTAAATTCTTTATAATAATATAACAAAACCCAAGTGGCTTAAAAATCAGTGGGGGAAGTTTTTGGAAATATCAGGGCTGATAGTAGGTGGAAAGAATCTTTGAATTGCTCTGCAAGGCTCCATGGACTATTCTTCTGTGATGCCATGCCATCAAACATAAAATAGAGCTTTATGACTTCAGCTAAGAAAAGTCCTGTGTCTTTAGATACAGTGTCCTACCACTAGCAAAATATCAGCTTTGCAAAAATCCTGTGTGATTTGAATGCATTTCTAGAAAATGAAATAATAGATAATGGCAAGTGGGATATAGGGTTTCTGTGGGACTCTCAACGCCCAATTTTTCTGACTTACCTAGTGACTTTAGGCGACTGAATGCTGCTTGGACATGGTGATTTTAAAAAATTGTAATTATTAAATACAGCAGGCGTTTCCTGTGATTCTTTGTTTAGAAACTGAGCCTTGCGCCTGCTTTTGCTCAAGGGCTTTTAGCAGAGTGCCCATTACTTCAGTGAAGGCCACTCCGTGTGCTTGAAATGTCTCGTATCTGGATTGCACAATGCATCTCTGAATCAGAACACACCGGATGCTTTTTGAGCAGGAGCAGAGCCAGTTTGATGAGTCAGCAAATAGGTGTTGAGCAAGTGGTCCTTCACATACCCACAAAGACAAAGCCTATTCTGCCTATTCGAAGGGATTGAAAGGGGCACAGGGCCTAGCTTCTGGATCCAGGTTTTCCTTTCATTCAGTCTTTTGGTCCACGGACACTTATTGGGCATCTCTTGTGCGCCAGAAGTGGTGTGCCAGGCACTTGGGACACACAAAGATGAGTCTGCTTTGTTCCTGTCCCTGCCGTCAAGCTGCTCCGCCTACAGGGGAGACATCCAAGTGAACAGAAATGAGACCCCAGTGGGACAAGTGCCATGACCAGGAAAGGCTGAGTGCCTTGTGCCAAAGGGGAAGGCAGCTGCCCCAGGCCACGGCTGGGCCTTGAAGGAATGCTGCTTGGAGTTAAGCAAGGCTGTACTAGAGATCTTGGCATTTTTCAGAGGACAACGAGGACGCATTGACATATTTTAAGAAGATGGGTTACACAGTAACTGTCAAAGTGCAGCAGAGTGAGCCAGTATTTGAACAATGCAAAAAATGGAGAAGCTTGCAATAAGGTCCACGTGGAACTGTCTAGAGGCAGGTGCATATTCAACCTTGCAGCCCAAGAGAGGTCCAGGAGGGAGCTATACATTTGGGAGTAACTGGCATAAACATGGTGATTGAAGTCACGAGAATAGAACATATTAATCAGGAAGAGATTATGGAGTGAGATGGAAAAGGGCTGGGGCTGAATCCCATAGAACACCAACGTCTAAACGAAGGGAAAATGAGGCCATAAATAGGAAGGCTAGAAAGGCAGAAGGAAAACCAGAATAGACTAGTTTTCAAAAGCTAAAGAAATGTAGTTTCATGATGAATGGAAGGCCCCATGGCGGCCAATGCTGTAGAGACGTCAAACAAGGCAAGGACGGACTTGTGCCTCCTGGATCTAGCAGTTTCCAGGTGATTGGCACCTTACCCACAGAGGGGTAAGCGGAGAAATGATCTTGGGGTGGGGTGGGGGGCACCTAGGTGGATGACTCTCATTTCAGAATGTAGAAAGCAAACTGTGAGGAGCCAGAGAGAAGGGGAAACCACGTGGATACGCTGGGTTCAGGTAAGCAGTTAAGGTGAAGGAGGCAAGCACGTTGAATGCTGAAAGGAAGGAGGAGTACAGCGTATCTCCTAGAAGCCGGGTCCTAATGTGGCCAGAGAGGGTCCCCTTGATGTTCTCATCCCTCTCAGAACCCTGAGATCATTCGGAATCAGATGAGTTCCCCTGCTTCTCCCCATTCCCTCCCACCTCTGCTACCTCAGACCTGTCTCTCCTTACATCCAACTGGACTAGGGCCAAGCTATACTCAACTTGGACTTCAAGTTCCCAGAGTTAGAGGTGCAATCATACATATAAATAATTGTACAAGGCAATGGAGCCCAGGCAGGCTAAGCGATATGTGTAAAGTCACACAGCTCGTTGGAGACAGAAGATCCTAGACTAGAATAGTCTCCAGGCTCTAAATCCAACGTCATTTCCATTATGTGATTGCACATTTGTTCCATGTGTCTAGCTACCTAACTATGTTGCTCCCTTTCCTTGGAAGCTGAGCTACTAGAGTCCTGCTGATAACGAACAGCTAAACTTTCTCACTCAGGAATATCACTGGGCGACTTTCTTCCCTACACAGGCACAATTCAAGCATCAAGGAGAGTCCTTCTGCCTCTCCCCCTCTCACCAGAAAAACATCCCAGGGCTGGAAAAAAGCTCCCGGCCAGCACCAGTTGCAAGCACAGCCCACTGTTTATTCACAGCTGTGGTGTCGCCAGCAGCCTTCTCACTGGTGCTTGGCAGTCTGTCTCGGCTCCCCGTAGAGAGGTGCTTTGTTTTCACGAATGCTCCAGGGTGCTGGATGGAGATGGTACTGAAAGACCCTGGCACCCCTGCCCCAGCTGGGTCACATGCTCTGGTCTTTCCATAGCCCTGGCCCCTCAGTTCTCCATTGTGCCTCTCCATAGGACAGCAGTGGAAAGGAGCCGGGAAAGCAGGCTCATTTCAGGCAGAGACCCCCCTGCCAAGACGGTGGCTCCCTCTTGGCAGGGGGTGAGGAATATGGACCTGTGGGGAAAGACTTCCACTACCTCTGTTGGGCTGCATGCTCTTGAGCTTGACCAGAGGATGACCATTGACCTCAGTCCTGGGGACAGCCCTGTGGGGAGAAAATATTGGGGACTGAGTATCATCTTGAATGGGGCTGGGAGGAGCAACCTGCTCTTGGCATTGCCCCTAGGCTGTCCCTGCTCTATCTCAGGGCTCACGGAATTCTTCCACTTAAACAAATGTTTTCCTTTATATTGTAATTTATTGAAGGCTTACCAGGTGCCACATAGTGTGCTATCACCTACATGAGTTTCAGTTTGTCATCCATTACAGTTTGAGTTCAGGAAAGTTAAGTAACTAGACACACAGATAGCTACTGGCCACCCATTGTGTGTTAAGGGGCCGAGGTCAATAGTCAACTGGTCATAGTGACAGAAAGTCCACTCTGCAACATTCTACCCATCCTCCTCCTCACTGAACCTGAGATTCCACCCATGGACATCATTCCTTAAGCTGAAGGCTTTCGTCTCTATTAACAATATAAACAGGAGGGGCCATTTTGTTAAAGTATCATTAATCACATACTGTAATAGTAGTTTTCAGGTTATTTTATAGTATCACAGAATCTCAAGATTAGGAAGGACTTCACTCCTTCCACGTGAGGTTTGGGATCTTTGTCCAATTTTTGCTTGAACAGAAGTCAGATAGCATTGTGTCCAAATCATTCCTCTGCCACTTTTATGAGCCCCTCTGAGCCTCAGTACTCATAGTTTTTAAAAAAATCTGTTTTATGAGAATGGGGAAACCAAACTTGTAAGATTGTTTGAATACTGAATGAGCTATTTATAAAGTATAACTGATATTTTGAACAAATAGGATGAACACATAAGACATCCTAGCTTTGGTCTTCCATGGTTCCTCTGAATTCATTGAATAGGCCTAGTTCTCCTGCCCCTAGATAAGAAACTGGGCAGAAAGAATTACACTGCTCTTTCCTAGCTAATAGAAAGGTCCAAAGACACTCTAAGTCAAGATAACCAGTTTCAGGCGATTAACTGAAATGCCCAATCTAAGGTTTGGTGGGCAAGATTGAAATGTACTGAAATGTACTGAAACTCAGCAGCTTGACTGCTGATATTTTGAATATCATCCCTGTAGTCAGGGATGACTGTTTCAAGCAAGGTGATCTCTCTATTATTTACAAAATAAAAAATTAATAGACAGGTCAGCCTACGTTGATATACTTGAGCTCAGCTCAAATTATATTTTGTTGAATTGTTGGCTACCCTAAATAAGAACTCCTGTTCCATAAAAGGTGAATGAAAACAGCAATTATTATTGAGAATTAGAAAAAAACCCCCACAAAAATTGATTATCATTTTGACTGATTTAAGAAAAATCAATCCTTAATGTGGACATTGATTAATTCACTATTATCCATCTACTCATTTCTCTCTCTCATTTCCCGTTCTCTCTTACGGCTCATGTGCTTTTGATTAAGTTTTATTGAGGTATAACACACACACAAAACATACCCAGTACAGGTATACACACAAATGCTTTTTAGTAAATTTATAGAATTGTGCAACCAGCACCACAGTTCTGTTTTAGAATATTTCCATCACCCAAAAATGAGTTCCTTCATGCCCATTTCCAGCCCCAGGTAATGACTGATGTGCTTTTTGTCTCTATAGATTTGTCCTTTCTGGACACTTAATTTAATGGAGTCAGTAGCATATGCCAGCAGTTTGTTCATTTTCATTGCTAAATAATTCCATTGTAAATACTTTTGTTCATCCATTCACCAGCTGATGGGCTGTTTTCTGTTTCAGGCTTTACAAACAATGCTGGTATGAACATTTGCATACCCGTCTTTGTGCAGACGTATGTTTTCATTTCCCTTGGGTAGATGCCAGGAGTGTGTTATGGACTGAATTGTGTCCCGCAAAAAGCTATATTCAAGCCCCAACCCCAGATCTGGTGAATGTGACCCCATTTGGAAATAGGATCTTTGAAGATGCTATTAGTTATTAGTTAAGATGAGTCAAACTGTATATTAATACAATGCTACTGATGTCCTGATAAGCAGTAAGAGAGAGACGGAGGGAGAGACTGCCATGTGACAGAGGCAGAAATTGAGTTTTGCTGCCACAAGCCAAGAAACGCCATGGATTGCTGGCCACTGCCAGAAGCCAGGGGAGAGGCATGGAATGGATTCTCCGCTGCACAAGAAGAAAGGCCCTGCCGACACCTTGATTTCAGACGTCTGGCCTCCAGAGAGCTGAAACAACAAATTTCTGTTGTTGAAGCCAACTTGTCTGTAGTACTTTGTTAGAGCAGCTTGGGCAAACTAAGACTGGAATTGCTGATTTATATGGTAAGTATATGTTTAACTTTTAAAGAAATGACCAAACCTTTTTCCATAGTTTGCATTCTCACCAGCAACGTGTGAGGATTCCAGTTTCTGCACATCCTCGCCATCTTGGTATTGCCAGTCTTTACCATTATAACCATACTAGTGGGCGTGTGTGGTACCTCATTGTGGTTTTAATGTGTATTTACCTAATAACTAGTGATGCTGAGCCTCTTTTCACATGCATAGGAGCCATTTTTGGTGAAATAACTGCCGAAATATTTGCACACTTTAAAAATTGGGTTGTTTTTCTAATTATTGAATTGTAGATGTTTTAATATATCTAGATACTTGTCATTTGTCAGACATGATTTGCAAATATTTTTCTCAGTCTGTGACTTATATTTTCATTTTTAAAGATTTTATTTATTTATTTATTTACTTTTATCCATTCCTCCCCCCACCCCCCGTTTCTTTGCTATTTTTTTGTGTCCATTTGCTGGGCAATTCTCTGTGTCTGTTTCCTGCTCTCTCTTCTCATCCTTCTCCTTCTGTCTTCACCAGGATTCCATCCTGGGAACTTTCAATGTGGGAGAGAGGTGTCCTACCACCTGCGCCACCTCAGTTCCTGTTTTTTGGTGCATCTCGTCTTGCCTCTCCCTTGTGTCACTCTCCTGTTATGTCATCATCTTGCTGCGTGGAACAGTGGGGCCTGGTGGCACACCTGAACACAGGGCCTCGCGGCCCACACGCCTTCCACGTTTTTCTCTGTTTTTACCGGGAGGTCCTGGTGATCCAACCCAGGTCCCTCCATATGGGAGATGGATGCCCAACCATTTGAGCCACAACTGGCCCCTATTTTCATTTTTATAATGGTGCATTTTGAAGGGGAAAATTTTTAATTTCAACGAAGCCCAATGTATCTAATTTTTCTTTTAGGAATAGTACCTTTGGTGTTATTTCTAAGAAATCTTTGCCCAATTCAAGGTCTAAAAGAATTTCTCCTATGTTTCATTTTAGATTGATACTTTTAGATCTTACATTAGGTATGATACATTTTGAGTTGATTTTTGTGTGTTATGTGAGGTAAGGGTATAAATAATGGGATTAAAATTGTTGCAGCACATTTGTTGAAAAGACTATCCTTTCTTACATTGAATTGATTTGGCAGCTTTGTCAAGAATAATTTGATATAAATGTAAGGCTTTATTTCTGGACTTTCTATTCTGTTCAATTCATCTGTATATCTGTCCTTAAGCCAATGCTGCACTCTTTTGATTACTAAAGCTTTATAATAAGATTTGAAATGGAGCTGCATAAATATTCTTACTTTTTTCTTTATGTGGTTATTATGTATAATCTTCAGGATTTTCTATACACAGGCTTTTTTAAATAATCTTCAGTATTTTCTATACACCTGTGAATAAAGACAGGTTTACTTCTTCCTTTCCACTCTGTATGCCTTTAATTTCTTTTTCTTGTCCTCGGTAAAATGTCCAGCATAATGTTTAAATAGAAGTGATGGGCACTGACGTCTTTGGCTTATTCTTGATCTTTATGGAAAAAATAGTTATTTTACCATGTCTTTTTCCCTTAAGTATAAGTTAGCTGTATGTTTCTCATAGATGCTCTTTACCAGGTTGAGGAATTTCCTTTCTACATTTAGGTGATTAATTGGTTTGTTGATTTTTTGTTAAGAATTATTGCATCTATATTCATGAGGGATATTGGGCTGTAGTTTTCTTATCTTAAGATGTCTTTGTACTAGCCTTATAGATTGGGTTGGGAAGGCTTCTGTTTTCCTCTATTTTGTACAAAAGTTGAGTAGGATTGGTGTTATTTTTTCCTTAAATATTTCATAGAATTCACCAGTGGAGCTATGAAGGCCTGAGATTTTCTTAATGGTAAGATTTTAAACTATCATTTTAAATTTTTTACTTGTTATAGGTATATTCAGATATTTGGTTTATTCTTGAGTTAGTCTTGGTGATTTCTTTCTAGGAATTTAACAGATCCAATTTGTCTAATATGTTGGCATAATGTTGTCCATAATCACTTATATCCTTTTAATTTCTGCAAGGGTCAGCTGTGATATTCCCTTTTTCATTCATGATTTTAATTTGTATCTTTTCATGGTCAGTTTAGCTAAAAGTTTATCAATTTTGTTAATATTTTCTAAGAACGAACATTTGGTTTCATTGATTTTATTTTCTTTTATCTTATTTTTACTGTTTCAAACATTGATTTCTGCTCTGCTCATTTTTCTTTTGCTTTGTTTGCTTTGGGTTTAGTGTTCTCCTCCCCTTCCCCTTTCTCTTCCTTCTTCCCCCTCCTTTTCTTCCCCTTCTTCTTCCTCCTTTTCTTCTTCCCTTCCTCCTCCTCCTCCCTCTTCCCCTCCTTTTTCTTCCTTTTCCCCCTCCCTCTCTCCCTCCAGCTCCTTCTCCTCCCCTCCTTCTGCTCCTCCTCTTTCTCCTTCTTTTGTTTCTTAAGATGAAAGCTTAAAATAATCATTGAGAAATTTCTTTCTAAGTCCTGCTTTAGCTACATGCCATTAATTTTTGTATGTTCTTGATCTTTTCATTCATGCCAAAATATTTCTAATTTTCCTTGAAATTTTTTCCTGTGACCCAAGGGTTATTCAGAAGTGTGTTGTTTAATTTTTAAATATTGAGGACTTCCTGATTGTCTTTCTGTTTGATTTCTAATTTCATTGCTTTTTGACTCAAGAACATACTCTGAATGATTTAAATCCTTTAAAATATATTGAAAAAATCATTGATGGCCTAGCATATGGTCCATCCTGGAGAAGGCTCTATGTGCTTTTGAAAGGATGTGTACTCAGATCTTTGGGTAGAGCATTCTGTAGATACCAGTCAAGCCAGTCGACGCTGTTATTCACGTGCCCTCTATCCCTGCTGATTTTCTGGCGTAGCTGTTCTGTCCGTTACTGAGAGGGGGTATTCAAGTCTACAACTTAAATTGTTAAAGCGTCTGTTTCTTCTTTCAATTCTGCCTGCTTTTGAATTGTGAGGCTCTGCTGTTAGGCACTGTGTGAGTTCCCTGTGGCTGCCATAATAAATTACCACGACCTGGTGGCTTAAAGCATCAGGCATTCACTCTCTCTCAGCTCTGGAGTCAGAAGCCCAGAGTCAAGGCGTCGGCAGGGCCCCGGGGCCTCCTCCAGCCTTGGCGGCTGCAGCTGCTCCTTGGCTCACGGCAGCCTCACTCCAGTCTCTGCCTGCATCCTCAGATGGCCTCGTCCTCCGTGTCTGCTTGTCTCTGATGAGGACACTTGTCATGGGATTCAGGGCTTGCCTGGAGAATCCAGGATGATCTCATCTCAGGATCTTTAACGTAATCACATCTGCAAAGATCCTTTTTCCAAATAAGACCATATTCACAGGGAATTGGGGCATGGACATATCTTTTGCGGGACCATATCAATCCACTACAGGTACTATTACATTTTTAATTGTTAGATCATCCTGATGTATTGACCTTTTTTCATTATGAAATGTCCCTCTTTGTCTCTAGTAATACTTCTTATCTTAAATTTTATTTTGTCTGTTATAAATATAGTCACTTCTGCTCTCTTAATGCTACCACAGTATACCCTTTTCATCACTTTACTTCAATCCTTTTGTGTCTTTTTTTCTGAAGTATGTCTCTTGTAGACAGTATACAGTTTGATCTTATTTTTTAATGTAGTCTGCAATCTCTGCCTTCTGATTATTGTATTTAGTTCATTCATATTTAATATGATTATTGATATTGGTTGGATTTAGGTCTTCCACTTTGTTACTTGTTTTCTATACGTCTTATTTTTTGTTCATCTGTTCTTCCTTTCCTGATTTTGTGCTAAACAATTAATTTTTAGTGTACCATTTTAATTCCTCTGCTGCTTCACTGTTTTTCTGAGTTATTTTCTTGGAGGTTGTTCTATAAATTACAATATACATCTCAACTTATCACTACTTCAGGTTAATACCAACTTAATTCTGGTAAAACATACTAGTGTTGTTCCAATATAAATTTGTTTCCTCCCCTCTCCTTTTTGTGTCATAATTATTGCTTTATAAAACCTTAACACCTTTTAACAAAATTAAGAGAAGAAAAGTAACATATTATGTAGTCTTTTATATTTATACAAAGATACTTTTCCAGTGTCTTTCATTTCTTCCTGTGGATTCGAGTTACCATCTGGGGGTATTTTCTTTCATCCTGAAGGACTTCTTTTAATTTTTTTTTTTTTTTTTTTTTTGTATGGCAGGTCTGCTAGTAATGAATTCTTTCAGTCTTTATTTATCTGGAAATATCTTTACTTTGCCTGTCATTTTATCAGTTTTACTGGATATAAAATTCTTGATTGGAAGTTTTTTTTCTTTTAGCACTTTGAATAACATTCCACTGTCTTCTGTCACCCATTATTTATGATGACAGGTCAGCATTAATTGTATTAATATTCTCCTGTATGTGATGAGACCTTGCTGCTTTCAAGATTTTCTCTTTTTCTTTCAACAGTTTGACTCTGATGTGTCTATGTATATATCTCTTTGTGTTTCCTGTGATTCTGGTGCAAAAGAATACACTTGTCAGTAGTATGATAGCTCATTTATACAATTTTTATTTAAAGGCAGCAGAGCATGGATTTTTTTTTTAGGTGCCAAGACTTAGTGTATACAGTACACAGGTGAAGATGGATATATGGATATAATTAGGGTGACCATAAATAAAACTGGCTCAGGAAGGTTCCAATTTACATCAATTATCCTGGTGTAATAAATAATGAAATAACTAATATTATCCCTTAAAACCTTCTGGTTTGAATTATAAGTTATAAAATCACTTTAATAATAGTCAATTGAACTGATACATGTGAAACATCTTCCATGGCCTCTGGGTATCAGTACCACCCCTCCCCCCTTTTTTTTGGTTCTGGCCTCATGATCATAAAAGTCCATACAGTCCCATTGACAGCTCAAGACTGATGGGTCTCTAATACTTACATTCTTGAAATGAAGGGCTTAGGCAAATGCAAGACATCCACTAACAGAAAACTCTTTTAGGAGTTTAAAAACCACTGGCTCTTTGGGGAATGAGAAAGGAGAATGAGCTTAAGTTGTGTTGAGCACCCACTATGTGTCAGGTGCTGTGCTGGATGATTCCTACACATGATTTCATTTACTTATTACAAAATCTCTGTGAGGCAGGAATTATTTTCCCTGTTTTAGAGTTGAGGAATCTAAGTCTCAGAGAGGTTAATAAGCTTCCTTGGAACACACATTTGGGAAAGGAAAGAGGATGCCCAGTTCATAAACACTATTCTTTTCCATCCAATCCCTGGAAAACTCAGTTCAGCAACAGTTGCTCATGGACTTAAAGGCCTAAAAACACTCTGTAGAGACAACACTAAGAGGGCTAATATGGTGAGGGCCCCTCAACCCTTCAAGTTTTGCCTGTGAGCACAATTAGCATTCACAATATTAACAGACAGTAGGGTAGCAACATGAATCAATGAGAGTGAGACACGGGGCAAGAAGAGCAGATGACACATGATGGATTGGTGTGCTCCACCAGACAGCTTTGGTCCTAAACCTTGCTTCTGAGAGGTAATGCTCTTGTCCTGTAACAACTGCTGGGTGAGCAGAAAAGGTGAGTGGTTAGAGAAGAGACCATTTTGCCCTGGTATCTTTACCCATGAGCCAGGGGACAGGGTTCTGATGAAACTCCATTACTAACTTGATCTTCATCCCAACAATTAAACCACCATCTCTTTCTCCACATCAACCCACACCATCTTCCACATCATCTGCCACAAGTATATAAATTAAAAATGGGACTTTATTTATTGAGCCAATATCATCTCATGTTATTTCTTTCTTCTTTTTTTCTCACTCAGTGAGATTTCCCTGTTCAATGTCAGAGAAGCTATAATGAAACATCTCCACTCTGTTCTCCCCTATCATGGAGGAGATGAATGAGATCAAATGTGACCAGAATCTTATTTTTTACTTGAGAAAAAAATAACATTGCCCTTAGCTTTTCTGTCCCAAAGGCTGAAAACTGGACAGAGACTGTCAGTTATTAGCTCTCATTGGAGGAATGTATTAATTCTCTACACTTGACGTAAGAATGTACCACAAACAACAGACATATATTCGCTTGCAGTTCTGGAGGCTAGAAGTCCAGAACCAAAGTGTCATCAGGGCCATGCTCCCTCTGAAGGATCTAGAACAGAAGACTTCTTTGCCTTTTCCTAGCTTCTGGTGGTGGTTGGCCGTTCTTGTCATTCCTTGGCTTAAAGCTGCATCACTCTAATCTCTGCCTCTATCATCACAGAGCCTTCTTCCCTGTGTCCTTTCTTTTCTTTTTAAAAGGATACCAGGGGAGCAGATGTAGCTCATGGCAAGCGCCTGCTTCCCATGTTGGAGGTCCTGGGTTCAATCCCCAGTACCTCCTGAAAAAAAAAAAAAAAGGATACCAGTCATGAATTAGTATGACCTCATCTTAACTTGGTTACATCTACAAAGACTCTATTTCCAAATAAGGTCACATTCACAGGTACTAGGGGTTAGGACTTCAAAATATCTTCTTGGGGACACAATGCAACCCATGACAAAGAGGAAGGAGTTTCACATTGCTCTACACTTATCAGTAAGTATCTAGAATTCCCAACATCTGTCCCCAAAAGAAAATATACTTAAGATGTAGAAAATGCTTAATTATGAACACACGCCTTTCCCTGTCATCTCAGGTCACATAGACATTTATAAAAACATTACTCTGTAAAGGATGTTCAGGTTTGATGTCTGAGGCTACAATGAAGCCAGGGATTTTATGCACTGGAACCATGAGTAATTATTAATGGGTCGAGATGGGGAAAGTAGAGGGAGAGAGAGGAATTACTGGAGATGTCTGACTCTGGGTAAGACAAATGTGGTGGTATCAGTTCTCTTAGAGGAGTGATTTCACAAAACATAGCACAACATCACAGAACACAGCTGAGATCATTTCATTCTTCCCAGGTCAAAGTACAGGGAAGGGGGAGGAGAGAGGAGGACAACAGAAGGGGAGAGAGAGTCCTTGGCATGACAACTCTAAACCAGGAGAGGTTCATGGTCCAACAGTCAAGACTCTGCTGGACAACCTGCAATACACCAGGACAGCTTCAAATGTTCATTGTCAAGTTGATGAACTGGAATGAAAAGAAAGAGATAAGGGCTTGTTATTCCATCATCTTCCTTCCAGTATCAGGAATGGCCCTGGTTTATTTATATCACAGAAGCTCCACCATCTGATCATTTTGATTCCAAACTTAGATATCTGAGTCAACAGGAAACACTTTTTAAAAAAATAAATGAGTTGTCAGCACTTTAGGTTTTCCAGGGGTTCTGAGCCCTGTCTCAGTGTGCTCAAATCAAGCACAGATGGTGA
>JAQZBX010077082.1:0-14334 GCA_029593785.1 Cabassous unicinctus | reverse complement strand
CCTTCCTTCCTTCCTTCCTTCCTTCTCTCTTCCCTTCTTTTGCTCTTTCTCCCTTTCTTTCATCAAATCCCTTTTTTCAAAGTCAGCAACATTTGTGGAGATTCATTCCTCCAACTGGTGATGGAGAACAAAAGGAAGAGCTGCATCACCTCCTAGGAGAAGTGAGTGAGATGTGGGATTTGTCAGGAGACCTCAAATACTGAATTTTCACTGCCCTATCCAAGGCCTTTCAGCAGGGTGAAGCCCAGAGCAGTAGAGCACTAGTTGGAGGAAGCCCACTGCTTGGCCATATCTATAGCATATTCCAATCTGCAAATTATGCAGGGCCACCAAATTGTGAAATCAAATTCTGACCAGACACAGGGAGTTAGGGATGACAGCACACAGGAAGAATGGCTCACACAATTCCTTATACATTTCTTCTCCTCCTGAGGGGAGGGCAGGTCTGAACTCCTCTAAAACATGTGTTAGGGATGGAGGGGTAAGATGGGAGGAGGTGTTATTTGTCCATTAAACAACAAAGAAAGCCTACTTGATCCATTACCAAATCTAATGATCCTTTACCAGAGGTCAAGAGAATCACAAACATGTGCCAGTTGGCTGGGGGTAGAGGTGGGATGCTGACTGCTAAACAATAGTGTGGGAAGGTCCTTCCCCACCCCATGCTCCTGGCTCACTCAATCCCTACGTGTTCTGACTCACTGTAAGACCAGGAATGAGAGAAATACAACACACATGGAAACCAAATTGGTGGTAGTAAGACTGGAATTCCGCCTGCCTCTTTCCATATATGTATCAAAGTGAGAAATGCAAATCCTTCTTCTCATTTCAGGGTGGTAAGTAAAAGACCAACATATTCAGGACCAGCCTCCCAGGTTACTATGATCACCCTGAACACTTAAGTGTTCACTTGAAAGAATTCAGAGTGGTGTCCCACCTAAGAAAAAGTGGGACACATGTTCCTCAAAATAAAGCAACTCTGAAGGCCCACTCTATTATAATACATTTACAACTATATTAACTTGCATATTAATATAATGAGGGAAACATCTTTGGAGTTACAAAAAATTGCTTTCTAATCTTTTCATCATAAGAAAGTAGAAAACCTTCTTTTTAAAGGTTTCTTTAAAGTTCTAGAGATTTGCTTTCAGTACACTTCATAGTAACAACTATCTTGTCCACTTTCATTGTGAGTAGGTTAAGAGTGTCATCTTGCTCCTTGACTTCCATCCGCATGCCCAAGGCTGTAACCTTCAGGCAGCCCACTCCTGGGAGCAGCTCACCTAGATTGCCATGGATCTTATGGTGACAAGCTCAGAAGTGTGGGTTCTTTGGTAAGGCTCATCATTCATGACAGAGCTGGCCCCACTAGAGATGGAGTCTGAGTTATCCAGTTTTCTGAGGTTTGAGTGGCTCACCTGGTATTTCCCTCTCCTTTAATTGTAATCACTGCTTCTTTCAATCTGCTGTTGAGCTGGGGGTGAAGGACATTTTTATATAAAGGGTGTAGCTTTATTTTTTATTATTATTAAGGATGCACCACCAGTTGAAACCTGGCCTGGGTATGTGGAAAGCAGGTGCTCAACCACTAAGCTACATCTGCATTTGAAACATGTAGCTTATGAGGTAGACTGACTGGTGAAATGCCAGTCTGTGTCTGGGCAGGAGATGGTGATATACTGTAAGGTGGGGACAGCCTTTCTGACCTTCCCAGAGGTATCCTGTAGCACCAAGCCACCATCTTCACCATGCAGAGCATGCCCAGTGACAACATGCAGCTGAGATATAATTCTTTTATGGCTATAAATTGAATTCATATATTTAAACTCAATGCACTTTTTGTTTGTTTTTATTCTTCTCTTAATGCAAAAATCAGTATAGTTCACATCTTTTGTATTTATTATTTTGTTCAATTACATTAATCTAGACTGTATACTTCACCAAGGAATATATGTTTTCTATCTCTACAGATATGATGTGATCTTTGCCAAATACATTGTGTTCTAGAAAATGCATGTGTTTTTTTACTGGACTTTATAAAATCTTTTCTATATTTCAGTTGCTTATCATGTAAAAGTGTTATTCTGCTTTCATCTTTAGAGTTAAGTAAGTTTCCCATCTGTATTTTAATATTTCAGGAGCTAACCTCTAAACTTTTCCAGTTCCATGGGAGTTTCTTGGGTTTTGCTGAACAAAACTCATCAAGATATTTGTTAGTAAGGTACACGATGTTTGAATTGAAAGTTTGTATGACAGTTTATATTTCTTCCAAATTTCCTTCTTGAATACTTAGCATCATATTGTCTTTTAATAGGTTAACAATTGCTCTTTTCATTGTTTTTGGAAATCTAACTTCTTGACAACCCATATGTCTTTTATCCTTTCAATTATCTCTGGTGGTAATGGTAAGGAGGATTCTGAATTTAAAAAAAAAGTGAAATGAATTTCCATTCAAGGTAATACACTTAAATTATTGTTTTTTTAGATTTATTGAAATAAATTCCCAATCGTGTGTGTTCATCATCGTTGCATTGAAAATTAAAGCCGACTTTTGATCCACAGATGTTCCTAGTGGTATTGGCTAAAGATCATTGACATTTACTTGCTTATAATATCTAGTGGAGATTATAAACAGCATGCATAGATATATGAGGAATTTCAACAGAGAAAGGACACTACAAGTTAGGCTCCAATGAAATGCTAGAAATAAACATTTTAAAAGTACACAAACAAAACAACAGAAACAAAGTATTCCTTCAACAGGTTCATCCGTAGAATCAGTACATCTGAGGAAAGAATGATTAAACATGATGATATGCTAATAGGCAATAATCAAACTGAAATAATATTTAGAAAAGAGAAGAAATAGAATGGGGAAACAATTATCCATGACCTGTGGGTTAGTATTGCACAATTTAGACTACATGTAATTAGAGTTCTACAACAAGAGTAGAGAGGGAATGGAGCAGAAGAAATATGTAGGGAGATAATGGCAGAGAATTTTCCAAATAAAAAGAAGGACATCAAATCACTGGGCCACAAACATTAGCAAAACCCAGAAAGATTAAGGACAAAAGCAAAGATCAATCAACCATAAAACACATCTAGATTCATCAAACTCACTGTTGAGAAACAAATATATGTATTCAATTGCAAAGACAGTCACAGGAAAATACATATCACATATAGTACAAAAAACATAATTATTATAAGAGACTTGCCATCAATTATGTTCCAAGCCAGAAGAAAATGTAACTATGAATCTTGTCATCCCATGAGTCAAGACAAGGGAATGTCATATGCCCCAGGGGGATGGAGAGGAAGGAACAGAAAAGATCAAATGGGGTATTTAGTGGTCATGGGAAATGTGTTTCATTACCTTACAGTAATGGACAAAGGACATGTTAACTATCATAAAAAATTATTAAACTGTACCATCTAAGTTGTAAACTATACTGTAAACCATTGATAATGTTTAGTAGCTATGTCTCACTATCTGTATAATTGTTATAACAATGCTACAATCCACACACACACAAAAGGAGGTTTTAATATGGGCGTGGGGAAGGGGGAGGCAGGTTGGGTAGATGGAATTCTCTAGTACTCACTGTGTGACTTTGCTGTGACCTAAATCTTCTTTCAAAATTAAATGAAAATTTGGGAGACACTGAAGAATGAGAGGGGGAAGGTGTCATGGTACATACTGGACATCCGATAATGCAGTGATAAAAGGAGAAGTTTGAAATAGGGGATTGACGAACAAAATCAAAAGTTGGTTTGTTATTGATGACTAGCCTTAACATCCTTTGCTTTTGTAATTGAAACTTAGCCTACTGTTATAGGGTGCCTAAGGGTTGCCACCTGAGAGCCTCCTTGTTGCTCAAATGTGGCCTCTCTCTAAGCCAAACTTAGCATATGTATGCATTACCTTCCCCCCAATGTGGGACATGACTCCCAGGGATGAAAATCCCTGGCAATGAGGGATTAATACCAAGTGCCAACTGGCAACATGATTGGAAAAAGACCTTGAATAAAAGGGAGAAAAGGTAAAGACAAATGAGTTCATGTGGCTAAGAGACTTCAAAGAGATTCGGGAGGTCATCCCAGAGGTAACACTTATGCACACTTCAGTAAGATCTCACAGAAAACAAAGTGGATATCATCCCACACAGAGAGGTTCCTGAGGGCTCTGGAGACACCAAGGTCCTATATAAGGGGGGATAGACCCAGAGATTGATGCCTTATCAGTGGGCTTTACTTTGGAATCTGTGCTCCTGAGAGTGACAGAGTTGGACTCAAATAAGTCCTCCCTGCACATGGTCCATCAGTCCCTTCTATTCAAACCTATATGTGAGGCTGGAGTTTGTAGGTGTACTTCCAGACACTGGAGCCTCTGGCCTGCCTATGTGTCAGCCATGCCTGGAATCTCGATGGAGCTGTAACTCCTACTCTACAGCTCTATGGACTCACCCAAGTCACCTGGTGAGGACATAACAATGATGGACAATGGCCATCCCAGGGAATGGAGAGAGCCTTCAACTGAAGGAAGGATAATCCCATCCACCATATCCATGGGATATAAGCCCACTCTCACTTGGAGATGGAGTGGATATTACCATTCCAGTTGCCTCAGGATTGGGGGAAGAGCTATGGACTAGAGTAGACTTAATGGTATTCTGTTGTTGACATATTGGGATTCAAGCAATGGAAAAAATTTTAACAGTGAGGTGAAGCCAGTGGCCACTAGACGCTTTTGGGGTAGGGAGGGGAAGGGCAATTGTAATACACGGGCTTTTTCAAGACTTGGGGATTGTACTGAGTGATATAAGCCATTTTACATCAGCATATACAATACAGAACTGTGTGGGAGACAGTGTGGTTTATGAAGTGAACTGTGGTCTAGGCTTAGGGGCAAAGCCCCAGGACGTGTATATCCATTGCAGGTGATGTGCCAAACTAATGAAAGTTGTTTATGTGAGATGTTATGGAAGGTATGGAAGATGGAGATCATGGGAATCCCTGTAATTTTTGTGTAACATTTATGTAATCTAAGCATCTTTTAAAATATATATGAAAAAAAAATAATAACATTTATGTAAGCAATTTCACATATATGCATATATAGCTCTATATCATTTTACAAATATTAGTTTGTATTGTGAAAAATTTGATTTTTACCCACAATTTAAAACAAAATGACCTAAAAATCTTGCTCAAACTCTTCCAAAAAATTATCCAGGAAAGAATGCTACCAAATCATTCTATTTAGCCAACATGTTCCTAATACCAAAACCAGATAAGACACTACAAAAAAAGAAATTTATAGACCAATATCCTTAATTAACATATATGTAAAAATCCTCAAAAAATATTTGCAAACTGAATCCAAAAGCACATTAAAAGAATTCTACACCATACTCAAGAGGGTTTAAACAGGTATGAAAGGGTGGTTCAAGCCAAGAAAATCAATTGGTGAAATAAACAAAAAAATGACAGGTTTAAAAAAAAAAAAAGGAGAAAAAATAAAAAAAATTAAAAAAAGTTAAATTTTTTTTTGTTTTTTCCCATTTTCTTTTTTTGAATATCCCAGTCCATGAATAATATTTTATTTTTAGTACGTTTTTTTCTGAGTTTTCTTGTATTTTATCTATTGCATTTAAGCTTTTCATTATTATTTCATTTTCCTATTAATTGTATTTGGTTATTATATGGGCTTCATCTTCAAGGTAGGTTCAGATCACAGAAGGGTTACAATGGGGACTACAGAGGACCATTGGTGGGGGGTGTCTGGGATGGGGGATTCAGGGGAGTACGTTCATCTGAATAAACATGAAAGATATATAAAATTGTTCAAATGATTTCGGGATCAGGCATGGTCGTGGTAGGTAGACAATCACTCAATAATTGAGGGAATACTGAATTCTGAGCCTGAAGAGCTCTGCCACCTTTTCCAGGGGAGCAGCAACAGTCCCCTGAGTGCAAGGCAGTGTCTGGCAAAAGAGGATGGCCCACAAATGGGGTCTTGTTATAGATGACAGCCTTTTGAGTCTTTGCTCTTGTAATTGAAACTTGGCCTACTGTTATGGAGTGCCTAAGGGTTGCCATCTGAGAGCCTCTTTGTTTCTCAAATGTGGCCTCTCTCTAAGCCAAACTCAGCATATGAATGCATGACCTTCTCCCCAACGTGGGACATGACTCCCGGGGATGAGCCTCCCTGGCAATGAGGGATTAATACCAATTGCAAACTGGAAAAAAAAACTTGAATAAAAGGGGGAAAAGGTAAAGACAAATGAGTTCATGTGGCTAAGACACTTAAAGAGAGTCGGGAAATAATTCCAGAGGTAACGCTTATGCACACCTCAGTAGGATCTCACACAACACCAAAGTGGATATCACCCTACACAGAGGGGCTCCTGAAGGCTCTAGAGACACCCAGGTCCTAATTAAGGGGGGAGAGCCCCAGAGATTGATGCCTTATCAGTGGGCTCTACTTTGGAATCTGTGCTCCTGAGAGTGACAGAGGTAGACTCAAATAAGTCCTCCCTGCACATGATCTGTCAGTCCCTTCTATTCAAGCCTATATGTGAGGCTGGAGTTTGTAGGTGTACTTCCAGTCAATGGAGACTCTGGCCTGCCTATGTGCCAGCTGTGCCTGGAATCTTGGTGGAGCTGCAACTCCTACTCTACAGCTCAATGGACTCACCCCAGTCGCCTGGTGAGGAGGCGATGTTGGACAATGGCCATCCCAGGGAATGGAGACAGCCTACAGCTGAAAGCAGGATAATCCCATCCATCATATCCATGGGATATAAGCCCACTCTCACTTGGAGGTGGAGTGAACATCACCATTCCAGTCCCCTCAGGATTGGGGAAAGAGCTACGGACTAGAGTGGTCTTACTGGTATTATGTTGTAGACATATTGTGACTCAAACAATGGAAGAAATTATAACAGTGAGGTGGAATCAGTGGCCACTAGACACTTTTGGGGCAGGGAGGGGAAGGGCAGGTGTAATACAGGGGCTTTTTCAGGTCTTGGGGGCTGCCCTGAATGATGTTGTGGCGATGGATATAGGCCATTTTATATCAGCATATGCCATGCATAACTCTGTGGGAGTGAGTGTGGTCTACAATGTGAACTGTGGTCTATGCTTAGTGGCAAAGCCCCCGGATGTGTATATCCATTGCATGTGATGTGCCACAGTAATGAAACACGTTTATGTGAGATGTTATGGGACGTATGGGAGGTGGAGATGATGGGAAAACCTGTAATTTTTGTGTAACATTTATGTAATATAGGCATCTTTTAAAAAATATATATATATATATTTTTAAAAAGCATTTATGTAAGCAAATGCATATATATGCATATATATTTATATATAATTTTGCAAATATTGGTTTGTGTTGGGAAAATTTTGATTTTTACCCACAATAAAAAAAAGATATACTGAAAGTAATTAAAGGTAACTTTCGATAATGACTGAAAACAGTTTTCCAAAATTAGAACAAATTTAAGACTTTTTCAGAATATTAATACACACATACTCATACACACACAGAGAAAAAAATTTTTTGCCATCAGTCTTGTGTTTAAAAATTATCCAGGGAAGACCGTGAAAATAGAGGGCCCTAACATAGACATAACTGACAGTAAAAATGAAAAAAATTCATGTAAGCATATCAAATATTTGATTTTCAAAATTTTATTGGCTTTAAAAATAACTGCCTAAAACAAAACTACATTGATTAATTTCTGGGTTTAAATTGTTTAGAAATGCATAATTTATGGCAAAAATAACAAAGTAGGAAAGATGAATAGAATCTCTACTACCTCACAGCTCTTTTTTTATGAATTAGGTGATATATCATTTTATCTAGGCTGTGATAAATTAAATAAGTATAAAATAATCACTAGGGCAGTCACTAAAAAGAGAGAAATCAAGAATTACAAGCATAAGGGATTAAGGAAAGGAAATCACATAGTCACACACAAATATTAAAAGGGTAGAACCAAATGTAATAAAAAAACTTTTATCTGTTAAATTTAATAATTTAGAGAAAATTTACAATTCCATATGTATTTTTAACATCTGAATAAAGGGATAATCTCTTTAGTCCTATTTCTTTTAAATTAATTGAATTTTTCCTTAAAAACCTTTCAAAAGTCAAAAAAATTGAAATTGCTTTGAAACCATAAAAATTTCACTTTTCTTTCAGACTGGAATGTGGATAGAGGGTTGTTTGATACCTCTACAATCCTGCAGAAGTGGACAACATCTTGGGAGATGTCAGAGCAACTGCATAAGAGAAATCTGTGTCCCAGGGTTACCTCTAGGGAAAAAGCCACCCACAAAGCCAAGTCAGGTAAAGTCTGCATGATCACACACAGGGAAAATACTTTTTCCATTGTTGGACCACTCTGTTTCTTAAATAATTTGTCCATTGTTGGACCACTCTGTTTCTGAAATCTGACTAATACAGATTCTGTTCCTAGTGCAATCACATATGATAAATCTCTTTCCCTTGCAGAGTTCTTTCTTTCAAAAATAGTTCTAAGCATGTATATTTGAGATCATTTAGCAGCTGTCTCCAAAATTATACTGTCTTCTATTTTCTCTTCTAATGATGTCAGCCAGCAACATACCCCTTTCAAAAATCCCTGTATTTGTTAATAATTTTTCATAAAATAAAGTTATATATTATATGTTTTCAATTCTGATGAATAGTCTAATTTTGTAGAAAAAAAGTCATGTATAAATTTGTGATCATATTAAATTGTAGGTTTGTGAAGAGAAGTGATAGGATAAAATTGACGTTTAACAGTATCACTCCCTTGGACACTGAGATTAGACTCAAAGAGGATGAGGCAGAAGAGAAACACAATCCAGAAGGTTGTGTCAAATAATATAAGGACTGAGATGATTCCATATATAAATTGTTGATTAAGAACATGAGCTTTAAAATTAGTCTGATTGAATTCAAATTTGAGTCTGAACATAAGCAGGCAAAAAAAACTTACTGTGCCCCTGCTTCAACATCTTAAAATTCATGCATTCACATAAATTTATTGAAGCAATGTTCAGGGTGCAGGGGTTAAGTTATTCACAAAAATCTTACATGCATTGAGGTTTCAATGATGTGAAAACAAAGATTAAACAAAAGGCATAATCAAAGTATTTACAGGTTGGATAAGAATAACTGCTATAGAAATCAATGTAGCATTGGTAGGGATGGCCCAGGTGCAATTTTAAGTAGTATGGTAAGGGATGGTGTCAAGTCAGATATTTGGGGAAAGGGAATTTCAGGAAGAAGAAAAATTGGAAATATTCTGGGCAATATCAGAACTAATGTGACTAGTTCTGACGACAATAAAATATGGTGAGTAGCTTAGTGTGGCTGCTCCAAAAGCAATGTGATGGGCACAATGATAAATGTGATGATTTCATAGAAGTAAAGAGTAAGGGCAAGATAAGGTTGGAAATGAAGACTCTGAAAATTTTTTGTACTTATCCGTAATTTTACAGCAAGTATTGTAGGTTTTTTGAAGAGAAGTGACATGATACAAACTACATTTTAGCAGTATCACTACCCCTCCATTACTATGAGACTCAAAGGGGATAAGGCAGAAGAAGAAGACAATCTAGAAACCTGTGGCAATAATGTAAGGACTGAGATAATAGTTCTTTGGCAAGGGTGGTAGCAGAGAAGGGGTGGGGTATTAGTCACAGTCCAAATATATTCTGCAGAGAGAATCAATATAATATGCTGATAGAGTAGATTTCAGGTGTGCAATATAGAGAAATTTCCAGAATGACACTTAAGTCTTTGCCTGAACAAGTGGGAGATAGCTTCTCATTACCTGAGATCAAATTTTAGATATTGCAACTATCTAGCTGAGACTTATCTTGTGAAGATAATTTATGTAAATTATTTGCCTAAAGCCCTTTGATTATTGTCTCGCACTAAGTATGTGCTTAGTTAAAAAAATCTATTTTTTACCATTATTATATAGCATCAATCATGTACATACAAATCTATTGTTCATATCTTGTCATGCTCATTTCAGACTTATTTTCTTTATCATTTTAAAAATAGGTCAAGATTTACAATATATAGAATTTTGATATACCACCATGAACAAACTGATTTTGTCTAAAAAGCACTTCAGACCCCCTTTTACATAA
Source organism: Cabassous unicinctus (assembly GCA_029593785.1). Taxonomy (NCBI): domain Eukaryota; kingdom Metazoa; phylum Chordata; class Mammalia; order Cingulata; family Chlamyphoridae; genus Cabassous; species Cabassous unicinctus. The sequence continues at coordinate 4,149 of JAQZBX010077082.1, read as the reverse complement.
TATATGATATGGAATGATATGAATAGGGAAAATTAGCTGGACAATTTAAATAGTGTTTCCATATTACCTAAAGTTTATATTACATTTATTTAATAACATCATAAATGATATTTAGAATATAAGAAAACAGGGTTGTCTGAATTTAATTAAGGCATAAGCAATTCCTGAACTTATTGCTGTCTGCAATGTTAGACAAACTGTTGACCATCATTGCCAACAAAAACCAAAAGGATACATTTTCTAAATTATAGAAATATGTATAAATAAAAGAAAGGCCAACATAGTTCATGAAAAAGACCCGGAAATATCAAGGGCCTATAAGTGCAAGAAAAGACACAACGTATATACAAGAAGAGAGAATATATTAAAAAGTATAATATTAACAAATAAATGTTTATTAAAGAGATATTTATAAACAAATCAAAAAGAAATTGTAATAAATGTAGATTTAGTCAGCATAGAGTACAGACAAGAAAGAAATCTTAATATAGTAATTAATATTGTTAAACATGACAAATTAAAAATTTTATACCAATTCAGGATGTAAAGGATAATAAAACTTATTTCAATTAATTGAACAAATTAATAAAAAGTGATAAAGTTGTGAGAAATCCTTAAAAATTTAATCATATAAGAGTTTGAACTTTAATATTTCAAAAATCACTTAAGAAAATAATATAATTCTTCAAATAAAACATAAACATAAATTAAAAGAATACAAATCTCTTGAAATAAAAAAGTATATCTAACAACAAAAGCTTAAGAAAATTAAAAATAATAAATATAGGAACATGAATAAAACATACTTTCTTAAATATATTTTGAATAGCAGAAAAACAAAAACTGCATTTCCAGATTATGTAGAGTCAGTTTTAAAAGGAATTATTAGTTAATGCTTAAAATGTACAGGGTACTTATTTGGAATAATGGAAATATCTTGGTAAATTTCATATATAAGATTAGTCTAGAACATCATGAAAAAAGCTCTCAAAAATGTCAAGGATATATCCATCTTACTTAATAATTCAAAATAGTTTTGAGGTTTCTTTAATGTTTTCATACACTTTATTAAAAATATACTTCTATCACTACATTTTACAATGCAATAAGATGAAATATTGAATTGGTATTTTCCCTCTTTTAGAATTTTGTTTCCTTATGAACAATATTAGCCAAAAATATTTATAAAACTACAGCAAAAATTCTCATAACAAATGCTATTGAGTATTTAAAACTTTGTAGGAATTTAAACATTCTGATGAACACAGTTAAATTTTTTATTATGACATTAAATTCCTTCCAATTTCATATGATTTCATCTTCAAAATAACTCTATGGATTATAGATAGAATTACTTATCTGCTTTAGTTGAGGAAACTAGATTTCAAACTTCAGTGACTTACTAAGGAATATACAGCTAAACAGCTGACAGACCTGGAATCTAAACCCTAGATTTTCTACTCCAAAAAATTATACCTTAAAAGTATGTTAAATTTCTTCCCTACAGAATAAATTGAATAAATTCTGAAAGAATTCTTCATAATAAAATTCTCTGAAATTGGAATATGCATGGTTATATTTATACTATAATTTGAAGATTAACAACACATTTTTCTATTTTTTATTAAGAACCCATTAAATTATATATATTTAAACCACAGGATTAGCACATATTTCATGGCTTCCAATTACTATGTAGATTTCTGAATGCATATTCTTGAATATGTACCAGAGAGTGCATGCTCTAATAGAGGAAGGTTCAACATAAATGCAAACTAATTAAAGGATGTTTGTGTAAATTCAGAAAGAAATCAAGTAAATACCCAAATAGAAAAGAAAGAAAATATGCACTTAAATAGTCAGCATTATAGTCATGTCTATATCTTGGAAACCTCTCTTCTGCATGATTCTAATGACAGCATTTTTCACCTCTTTGATCCTAAGACTATAAATGAGTGGATTCAGCATGGGGATCACCATAGTATAAAAGAAATAGGCCTTTTGATCCTTCTACAGTTTTAAATAAGTAAAACTTGTAGTAACATAATAGATTGTAACTCCCAGGAGAGAAGGCTTTGTGCTTTCCTGAAGTGGAATTAAATTTCAACGTAGTAGACAAAATAGATATATAAGAAACAATGATTGTGCTAAGAGTCATCATTATGTTTAAAGTAGCATGAATAATTATCAGGATTTCAGTGTCACGAGTGTCAGTACAGGACAGGGTTAAAATTGGAGCTAATTCACAGTAAAAGTGATAGATTACACTGGAGTCACAGAAATGCAAACTCTTTATGAAAAGAAGGTTGATTAATGATTCAGTAAAACTATTCAAGTAGGACCCAGTGATGAGGGCATGGCAGAGTCTCCTGGACATAACACCTGGGAAATGAAGAGGGTTGCAGATAACAACATAGCAGTCATAGGCCATTGACGAGAGAAGATACAATTCAGTAACAGACAAGAGGGAAAAAATCATCTGTGTGAAGCAGCCCTTAAATGAAATATTCTTGTTGGATGTTACTAAGTTCTCTAATGTTTTAAGTGTGATGACTGTTGAGTAACTGAGGTCAAGGAATGACAAGTAACTGAGGATTAAGTACATGGGTATGTGAAGCTGGAGATCCAAGAGAATTATCAATATCATTCCTGTATTTCCCAAAAGGGTTATCAGAAATAGATATATTGCTGTATATTTCCAGCAATATATCAGGAGAAATATAATAAAAAGGATCCGCTGGATCACTTCAGATTCTGTCAAGCCAAAGAGGATGAAGTCAGGCACATTTGTGTTATTCCTTCTTTCCGTAATAACAATCAAGAGTTGTAAACTGTTAAGAAACCAAAGGTGATACTTGGTATGAATGACTTCAAAACTGTTTTTCTTTATAGGAATGATCTGGTATTATTTTTTAATTGTGCAATGTTATTAGGAATTCATAATAAAAAGTAGTTTGCAAAATATGTCTGAAAAAAATCTTATTTTGTCTGTTAATTATAAATTTGGTAAAAGTAAGTACCTTGAAATCATATAATAGAGAATTTTATCTATTTATGCATATATATATTGCATAATTAGAATGAGCATGACACTTGCAAATATTTCATCTCTTTAGCACATTTATCTAGATGAAAATATTACACCATAGGTATTATTCTTGTACACATTTTTAGATAAAGAAAAGGACACATAGTTATCTACCTAGAGTCACATCCATTAAATATTGTTGGCCCAGTGATTCTAACAAGATTGGTTGTGTCCAGACATCATGCTCATAACTTATATTCAATTTCAGCAAATCAAAAAAATAATGCTAGGTATCTAATAAACAATGATAGAGAGTTTTAATGCATCATATAATGTTCTTTTCTATCCAGTGTGATTTAGAAAAAATGACAGATCAGATATTAAAACCTCATGTGTATTAATATTAAAGATATATTTTAAAAATATCTTTTTAAAAATATTATTTCATCTGATCCAGGATGAGGCAAAATGGTGTCAGTTTAGGAAGGTACTCACTAACTAGCTCTCCGGGGATGGCCAATTGTGGATGGGGTCCGGCCCGAGGATCTGTGCTGTGGGTGCATGGAGCAAGAAGCTTGGGTCATCTAGCAGCAGGCAGATTGACAGCGTGGAGTGATCAGTGGAGATTCGTGTGTTCTGAGCCTGCCTGTGGTGGTTAACACAGATGGCTGAGCCCTGCCCACACAGGAAACGGCTGGTTGGAGCTGTGAATCCTACATCCGTGACTCCCACCCCCGGCGTGAGGGAGCATACTTTGAGGGAGGGAGGGCTTTGACAGAAGGTGGAGAGGGGTTTAACTTCTGTGGATTTTGCTTCCTGGACCCCCTCATAGCTTTGGGGAGCAGATAACCTGGCTTGAAACAGTCCCAGGATGAGGCGTGAGGTGAATCTGCTGAGAAAACTTGATTTACCCAGCAGCCTGCTGACACTGAGGCCTGGCACCAGAGGAGGCGGAGTCAGACAATTTTATCACTCTGCACAGACAAGCATCAAAGCTTCAGCTCTCCCAGGGAGGTCAGGAAGTCAGTAGGCCTTGATTAGTTTCCACGAACCTATTTAAGGTCCCCTCAGTGAAGGGGGTGATCTAGCAGAGAACTTCTTTTGGGTCCCTTATATTGCCA
>JAQZBX010077080.1:0-14332 GCA_029593785.1 Cabassous unicinctus | reverse complement strand
AGAAAGAAAGAAAATATAGTGCATGATCTATCCCTTTTTTGTAAATAAAACAGAAAAATAGCTAAAGTAATATAGATAGAGAATGAAATAGGTGGAGATAGATAAAAAATATATTGATATAAAAATTACTGAAGTACCAAAAGATTCTTAAAAGAACTTGCCTCCTTTTAAAATCCTGAACTATTTGCAATTTAAAGATGCTCATTTTTAAATTAAAAGTACAAAAATGATTAACTGGTTTGTGAAGTTTTGGTTTTCATTATACTATTTCTCATTATTAAAAAGTATTAAATGGAAATATATTTATATTAGTAAAGTAGAAGAGATCCCGTTAATTGTATCAATTAGTATACCTTTCAGCTCTGACATTCTGAGAGTCTTTTCTAAGTTTTAACTGGAACATCTTTCTAAAGGAACCACAATGTGTTTGATTCAAACAATAACCAAATTGTCCTGCTTATAGATTGGTAGATTTAGGGTATATAAACTTATGGTTTAGGGACTGAACAATTACTACAGCTGGTGGCCCTGATTGAAAAACGAGTATGATGGAATCACCCCACCAGTGTGATTCACACAATTAGTGAAGAAAATAGGCAGTATATGGAATTTTATTAATATTTTATTAACATGTGTTGTAACTTGTATATATCCAAACATGTGCTTCTCTATTTTGAATATATTATAATTTTATTCCATAAAAATATTCCAATGTACTAGATTTTAGCATTCTAAAATTTCTTCTAAAAAGCACAATTTCTTGATAATTATTCAAAATCTAGAAATTAAGTGGTTGTATTTACACAAATAATACACATCAATTTTTTTCTGAATTAACTAGTCATTCACCATCAGTAAGTGGCCTATTTATCCATGTTATTTAATATAATTTCAAGGTCAGTTTTATCAAAATAGGTCTCCAAACTTGTAAAGTTAATAAATGCCTTTGTTTCTCTTCTTTTATATTTAGATATTTCAAAGCTTCTAAAAATGGAAGTATGCTTTTCACAATAGCATCACCTTAAATATTCATAAGTATATTAAATAGATAAAATACTGCAGACTTCCTTGGGTTGAAGTATTTGAAACACCAATTCCTTACTTGTAAATATTTATCAAGTTAAGTGTATTTAAACTTGATTTTTCTATGTGGCAAAGTAACATATTTCCAATAATAGAAACTTCTGGATTTAAAAATTTTATTTTTTCTTTCCTCATCCTCTTACTAGTTGCATATATTTAAGCATAAAACATGGTAGTAATACATATCTCTGTAATTTATTTTATATAAACATTTACCAACTAGTAGATACTTAGAAGGTTAGAGATTTTAAAGGGCACTCATCAATTAATTATTACATGGTATAAGTAGGTGCTCCTATTAATAATCATCATCTTACCTCAAATTATCAAAATGATGATCAAATGTTTTATTTAAAAAACTATTCCTTACATTTATCTACTGAAAATTGTCTGTCAGTAAATCCCTCTCCCCGACCTAGATAATAATTTAATCCTTTTTAAAATTGAAGGGATAATTTTGACCACATCTTCCAACTGATAGCATTACTACAATGCTGGACTCGAGTTTCAATAAATAAATAAATAAATAACTTCTTGTGCAGCAATACAAAGAATAAATCTTTTACCTTGTATATCTTAAATCTGACAATCCTTTGATTAATGATATAATTAAGTCTTTCAAATAATTATCCATTTATCTATTCATTTATTGATTTAGTCATTCAAGAAACTAGGATTGAGACCCTAATATTTTTCAGTTTTTGGTTAGGTGCACAGGATTCAATAAGAGATGAACAAGAGATTACATTCTGGTTTTTAACACTGTATTTAAATCCTGTTAATTTGCATATAATGTAGCTCATTTTAAAATTTTCTTAGAATAGTTAAATTACCCCAGTTTATATACTTTATATTATATTTATGTTCCTTCATATTCCTCTTAAATTATTATTTTTATTTTTAAGGGCAATTTTCATCATATGCAAATCCGAACACCTAGCTCAGATATTTGCATGACTCAATAAATGATGGCTGGGTTTTTGAATTTTCAAATAATAATTGCCACATAGAAAACTACCCTTTTTATTTTAGACATTTTAAACCTAAAATACCATGGTTTTTGAAATGGTAGGAATGGTGATAGCAATTTGCTCACTGGTACACTGCTTTGTCTCAGCCCATGCTTTCTAGCTGACATTTTTCTTTTTATTGAGTTGATCATTTTTTAAAATTAAATAATTGGTTTGACTGACTTTTCAATGAAATTTTAAGTTAAATGGGTTGTGTCAGTACCTATGGACAGTTTTGCTTTCAGTTCGAATTCATTTGTTCTTCCCAAACAAGATAAGAAGAGATTGTAAAGGAGTGAGGGTAAAGCATCAAGATGGATGCAAGAAAATAAGATCAAAATAATAATAATAATAATGAAAAAGACTTACTATGCCTTTACCCTGGAAGGGGAACAATGTGTTTAATGATAGTCTCCCACAAGGTGATCAATTGTATGTTAATTAGTTTTTCAAAGTACTGGGAAAAATATTAGCATTTTTTCATTTGAAGACTGCATTAGGTATATTATTGCCTAGCCATGGACATTGGGTCACATTTATATTAATAAGTGCCAATTACTACATCATCTCAATCATGGCTTTAAGGATCATAGACCTAGATATCTAACTAATGATCACCAGACTCCTAAGAGGAACTCAGGATCTCATTATCTTTCAAGGTAAATGAATTAGACCCAACTGAAGTACATGTGTGGTTATTAGAGTTATACATGTGGAAATACTAATAAATATGAATCTCATGGAGCATCTTTCAGATTAGTGACCTTTTATCACTCGTAGTAAGAAAATCATGGAAACCTTGACTTTCTCATATTCAGAGGGCTTGTAAGAGGAGAATATAAGCATTATGGAGGCTTTGTGGGTTGGAAAAAGCTCTGTGATAAACCTCAGCATATCTAGTTTAGCAGCAAATTGGCAAGTACTTAATGTCTCATTTTTTGTAGCCCTGTATTTTCAGGAATGAAATAAATATTAGTAGGCACACTAGAAAGCAAGAGTTTACATAGCTATGATAAAGGGTACATTCCATGTCTAAGGACAAAGTCCCAGCAGGGAAGAGAGTGGATGTGGTTCCCCAGTGATCACACTGCCTTGACCATGGTTTCCCTGAAGTCAGCTTGTTTATGAGGTTATAATGTGAGGACAATTCTGGATTAAAGTAGGAGTGAGTCTCTTCATCATCTAAGGTTAATTCATTACCCTCTAGAGGGCCATATCACCATTTAAACATGTTAATTGAACATATTTGACAACATTTCAGGCATTTTTGATGACACACTTTTCTGCGGAAGTTCTCAAATACCTGGGTGATTGGGACATCAAACATATAAGAGTTTTATTATCCACCTACATTTTTTCATCATTGGCTTCAAGTATGAAAAAAAGAACTAATTTAATGAATTTGCATTGATTATATTTAAATCACATCAACAAAGATGTCCATATATTCATATAATTATAAATATTGCACCTTAATTTGGGGAAAGCTTCAGAATCTTCCTATAAACTGACAGAAAACAGCAGTGTCCTCATCATTTTTCTGACATTATATCATTTCTCTTCTTTCACTCTGTGTGAGAGAATTAAGGGCCTGATAGGAATTAAGGAAGGACATTGGGATAGGATCACATCCTCAACTATTGTAGAGGTCATATATGACTTGAGAAAACACAAATCTTAACTTAGGAAGACTGACAGCATGATGATATGGAGATAGACAAAAATAATCTGTTCATTTTTCTCACTTAGAAGCTTGAGGAGAGTGTCTTTGACTAGATTAATTTGTGTTTTTGTTTTGCTTTAGTGGCCTTCGAGAGCAAAGGCTGTAGTATTGAACCCTAGCTCTCCTGGGAATAGCCAGTCAACAGTCAAATGTATCTCATACATATGAATAGATGTTCAGCCATGGGCAATGTAAGATAATGCATATTAAAGCTTCAGTGGGTTAAACATTCTGTGTGTCTTTGTGGGAAAGCAAATGAACCAGCCCCATGAAGGGGAATATGACAAGAAATATCAAGCAAAATATTATATATATTTACCTGTTAGCCTATAAATCTCACCTCCAGGTATCTTTGGCCACTCACATTTGCAGAAATACAAAATTTATTCATTTTGGCACAATTTTTAATAGCCAAATACTAAAATCAATCCAAAGGTCCTCCTAGTGGGAGGCTTATTAAAGAACTACCCATAATGAAGTGCTTCAGAGCATAAAGAGGAAAAAAAACAGGAAAACTCTGGATACCTCTAAGGAAAAATCCCCAGTCATCCAGTGAGGACAGAAAAGTGGAGAATAGGACATACAGATTTCCATTTTCCATCACCTGTGCAGGGAGGTGCAAAAATGTATACACATCTGCTTATATTTTTAAAATGGAATCATTAGAAAATGATTACTCAAATGCAGTTTTGTAGATTTCACTTCAAGCCATGTAATTTTTACAGGATTATAAAAATTAAAGAAAAATTCTCTAAAAACAAGAAAAAGAAACAAACACATTTAACTGATCAGAGCTTATGTCACAGAGGGAGCTAAGAAAATGCTTCAAATGACCTTAGCACATAATGATTTGATATATATGCTTATCGGGAAATACCCAAAGACATAAGGAAGTGGAAAAAATACTTAACTCCTTTCAGAAATTCATTTTTGTGGTCATTTTTTTCTAATTTTTATTCTGTCTCTCTTGAATGAGTTTTTCAGGATAAAGCCTTTCAGTTATATTTGTGCTGCTGGGAAGTGAGATTTTCAAATTGGAATAGATTAGATTAGGTTAACAAAAATAAAGAAAAATAGGTTAAAAATTGGTCCTGAATTTTATTATAAATTATTAGTGTGGACTCATTATTATCTTCTATCACTTAAAGTATATACTTCTTTAGTTTTCTTCACTGATAAGCTCTAGGAATAGAGCCTTCAGTAATGAGAATGCCATTTATGATTCCAGTCTGTAAATATCATTTTGTAATAAATTGGCTCTTGGACAAGTAGCTGATGCCAGGTCTGTTGCAGGAAAAGTACAAGAGCCTAGAATATCTCATTGTACCAAACAGATAGCAAGGAAGCTATCAAAGGTAACTTGTATCAAATAGAAATGATTCTGGTGTCAAACTGAATTGGCTCATGCTAGACAAACTTGGGGAAAATTGAACATCCATAAGTGTAAACCCATGAGTGAATAGAAACACAAGTGCATTTAAACCAGCCATTTACAATGATGTCAACATAATAACGATAACAAAAACAGTAGCAGCAACAACCAGTACAATAGACTCCTTTGGCAGGTGCTAGAAAACCAATTCATTATTTTTAAAACTAGTATATAGGTGTAAAAATTAAGCATTTTCCTTCCATTTCTATGTGGTCTCTACCCGATGGTAAAGTCATAGCTGATTAATGGATTTTTCTTTATAGTGATATTGAAGATTATATACAAAGAAGGAATGCTACAATTGGAATGTCAACAATTTGCACTTCTTAATGAAATACTGGATCTGAGAATGATCTTCAATGCTTGTTAACATCACAAAATGAGGCAGCTATACAGTATGTACCTCTTGGTAGACATACTCAATAACTATGACTTAGTCTTGATAAAGAACAAATTTGAAGCTTGTGGTGGTTTGGAATTGCTTGTATTCCAGATAAACATGTTCTTACACTTAATCCATTCCTGTGGCTGTGAACCCATTGGAAGTAGGACTTTTTGTAGAGCTTATTTCAGTTAAGGTGGGGCCCACCTCAATCAGGATGGGTCTTAATCCTATTAATAGAGTCCTTTACAAGAGAACGAAATTCTGAAAAAATAATAATAATAATAAAACAATCACAGAGAGAGCACAAGAAGCTGAAAAGAGATACCAGAAGAGAATGGAGAGACCAGAACAATAAGCCATGTACCTGGACATGTGACAATCTAGTCCCAAGGATTGCCAGTAGCCAGCTGCAGAAGGACACTGTGGGGAGAAAACATCACTTTAGTGATGCCTTGACCATGAGCTAATATATTTTGATTGTTTAAGACAAACCATTGCATGGTATTTGTTTGAGCAGCCAAGGAAACTGAAACAAAACTCATCAAGAGAAGTTTTTTGATGATAGAAAGAATTTCTTCTTCCTCTGTACAATTCAGTAGTCTCTAGCCACATGTGGCATTCAAGCACTTGAAATTGGTCTACTAGGAATGAGGAATTGATGAGTCTGTACTCATGAGTCTATAGTTTCCAAAGAAACAGAGAATATGTTTCAATTAAAACACTCTTAGGCAACAAATTTTTGTAATAAAAAAAAGAAAATGATGATGAGTAGATAGAAAGTGACAGAATTGGGAAAAATTATTTGTACCATAGGTTTCTGTGATATAGAATATTGCTTCTCTTGGCCCCACTTCCTGGGGTAGTAATCTCTGAATCTTTAGAATTTCCTGTGATAGCAGAGTTCTTTTTTGTTCATGTTGAGCACAGGAGCCAAACCTGCAGCCTTAGAGTGGAGCCTGGCCAAATCAAGAGACCAAATATGTGATCAAGGGGTTGGGAATTTGAGCCACAGGATATCAACCCAACTCACTGCCTTTGGAGGGGAGAGGAGCTGCAGATTGAGTTCAACCACATGGACATTGATTCTTTTTTTTTTTTTATTGTGGGTAAAAATCAAATTTTTCACAATACATACAAATATTTGTAAAATGATATATAAATACATATGCTTATATGTTCGTTTGTTTACATAAATGTTATATATATATATATATATGTATGTATGTATTTTTAAAGGTGCTAAGATTACCTAAATATTACTCAGAAATTACAGGGATTCCCTTGTTCCCCACCTCCCACACCTCCAACAACATCCCACACCACCATCCTTCGTTCGTGTGACACAACACCTGCAATGGATATACACATCATGGGGCCTTTTAATTTTAATAGATAATCAGATTAAATAAATATTATGCAAAAAATAGAGGGATTCCCATATGCCCCACTCCCCAAACCTCCCACACTCTCCCACTTAAACATCCTTCATCAGTGTGGCACATTCATTGCAATTGATAAATGTATCCTGAGGGAAGGGGGAGGGAGAAATGGACTTTGATTCTATCAATTATTCCTACATAATGAGACACAATATAAACTCAGGTGATTTGAAGCTCCTATGAGTTTCCATGATTAAGAAAATAGAAATCTATGCCAGGAGGGTTACACATTCTGACATCATGTGGAAAGGACTCCACCTGACCTTCCACTTGAAAACATCCCAGACCTCAACCAATGCTTCTCTTATTTTGCCACCTTCTTATTTGTATCTTTCTACTCTAATAAAAGATATAACCATAAGTATAGTATTTTCCATGAGTTCTGTAAGTCTTACAAATTATCAAACTGAAGGAGGTCAAGGGAACCCCCAAATTTGTAGCCAGTTGGTCAGAAGTATGGGTGGCCTGGGTCCCCAAACTTGCAAGTGGTGTCTGAAAGACAATCTTGTAGTGGATTGGTCTTAACCAAAGGAGTCTGGCCTAACTCCTGGTAGTGATAGAATTAATTGAATTGAGTTACAGCAGTAGCTGGAGTTGGTGTAAAAAGCTTTTGGAATTTGCTGACAGAAATTTCTGACACCATAACAGTATCATAGAAATTATTTCTATTCAAAATGCATGGAAATAACTAAAACTTAAAAAGAGCAAATATAAAATCATGTAAAAAACTAAAAAAATGTAATTGAGATAATTATAATAAAACACTTAAAAGATATATAATCTTAATATTGATCAAGGAAATACAAATTAAAGGAATATGGTGACTCTTCATCGGCAAACATTGTGTACAGCTCCAGTTCTAAAGTATATGAGAAAACTACACCTTGATATACTTCTTGAGATTTAATTTAAGTCATTTTGTTGGAAAGGCAATGAGATGTTATTTTCCAATATGAAAAAATGCTTAAGTTTATAGCCAATCATTTTCACAACTCATGAAAATTACAAAAATTTATACACAAGGATGTGTGTGATAAACAAATTTAGTGGTATATTAGGTATTTATATACAACCTTGATCTTAAGAATAAAGAGAGAGACACATCCCAAATATACATTATGTGGAGAAAGTTCAATTGTGTTACAGCATATTAAATATATATATATATATATATTAAACAATAGTTAAAATAATGACACAAGTCTATACTTTTTGTCCATATAATTGATAAAATGACAGGCTATTAATATGCCTTGGAATTATATCCCTCATATGAATGTTTTTTTACATTAATTACTTGTTCATTCCAACACTTTGTAAATTATTTGTTTTTCATTTATGGAGGGATAAATGTTAGAATTCTATAACTGGTCACCAGATTTTCTGAGGGGAGGAAAAGGGAGGAACAGGACTTTGGAATTGTTCTCCATGATACTGCAATGATGGATACAAGCCAGTATACATTTTGTCAAAACCTATAAGATTGTGTGGTGCAAAATGTAATCCATAATGTAAACTGTAGACCATGCATATTATCAGTGCTCCAATCTGTGTTCATCAATTTTAACATATGTACCACACTAATAAAAATGTTGTTAATGTAGGAAAGTGTGGGAGGAGAAGAGGTGCGGTAATTGGGAATCCCCTAAATTTTTTATGTAACATTTACATAATGTAAGTATTTAAATAAATAAATAAATAATAAATAAATAAATAAATAGAAGTATTTTTTAAAAAGCTAATTGCTTCTGGTGGTCCTTAAAAATCATATGGAGAAAAACATTTCAATAGCAGGAAACCAAAAACCAGGGTCTATGCTGGTTTCCTACAGGACAGGAAATATGTTATTTGACAGAAACTGAAAAAGGGGTCACTGCTTAACTAAGCTGTTGATAATCCACAGTAATACTTTCAGATCCATATGACATCTACACAGATCAAACTGGTGAACTAAATGAGGATATAAGTGGATTCACTACCCTGCTTCTGTCACTTCCTTTATGGTGGCATTAATCTATGCTCTTCTTGCAAAGATCAGTATTGCTTCTGGTTTGTTATATTGGCAAGGAGGGAAGCACTTGCGACTTATATTAGGCCTTCCTACCGTCATAGCCCTCATTCTTTGGGTCTAAGAAGCAATTTGGGGATTTTCCAAGTATGTCCATCTCCAGTTTTATAAGACTTGGGGAACAACTACAAGGTGGATCTGTGAACCAACTGGGTGCAGCATGAGTCAGAATTGAGTTAGAAATCCACATATCACCTGATTACCATGACAACTAATTGGACTGGTGGGTGTCAGTTGCATATAAGGTTACCAGGAATTAGCTTAAATTCAGAGTCAGATTCTAGAAATTCCCAAAAAATGTGTGGAGATATCCTTTTCCCCAACACACAGTTACTCTAGTGAAGGGCCACAATTCAATAAAGAGAATGCTTGGAGTAAAATTCAGGTCGAATATACCTATATCAATGAATTTGTGCTGATCTAATTTTATATTCTGCACTTTTTGTTATAACATATTTATGATCCTTTGCCATACCTGTTCCACAGTAGCAATGTCTTGCAATATATTTTAGCAAGGTTATGCAATACTTTTGGTACATAAGCTATTTCTTTTCACCAATCCCATTGGGGCATGCTATTTAACTCTAATTATGGGTCTAGTGAAAACAAGGTGTGGTTCTTGTACATCTTAAGGTAATTTAGAATAGCCTTTCAAGGTGATTACACTAAAATGAGGATGGATTATGATTTCATGCTGAGGAAGGGTAATATCCTTAAACATCATAGGGCAAGTTATTTTCACAGGCAAGGGAAGTCCAGAAAATTATAAGTGTCATCTTTCTTTTATCTTGTCACAATTCCAAGATTTAGGATCCTATCCTTTCCCAATTAATTTATATATGAGCCTGGAAATTGAACTGTGATTGTAATTCAGAAAATTGCCCAATTAAATATTATGCATTATTGCCAGCAATATCTGCCCTGCTACTCCAAGTGATAAGAGATATTTTTAGTACAGACATAGAAGCTGTTGATTCTCTGGCCACATATTGATATGAGAGTTAACAGAAGTCAATTTGTTATTTTCAGTATATTTACACTCAAGTGCAATCAAATATATCCAAACCATACCTTAAATATAGTCCTTATAGGTATCATTACAATCATAATGGTTAATTGTGATAGCCACTTGAATTCCCAAAACACATGCTTGAAATGTTCCTTCATCTCAATAAATCATAGGTGATAACTTAATTATGATGCTACTGTATATCATGTATTACTAACATTCCATTTTCCATTGGTGAGAAGTGTTTCAAAGGCATGTGCTCAAGCCCAAAGGCATGAACAATCCAATCTCTAAATCTTATCTTGGGTGATCTATCTCCTGTAAATGTTCCAGTTAGCAAATCTTTAGCAGTATGGGTCTAATCAGATAAAATAAGGCACATAGTTTAAACATTATGCATTTAATGTAAATATTTATTACCTATGGTAAACGACTATGAATATGATATAAGAAACTCAATAAACTACAGTATAGGTCTGATAAAGAGTGCCCAAAGACACATTTGGAAAGGATTGAGACATTATTGAAATGTTATGGTTGGGCCATGGCTAGCAGGAAATAATTTATTGTTTAGCAAGGTGGAAAGTGGTCTGGGTTTCTGGGCAAAAAAAAATAGGCAGTCCTTTGGGTTGTTGGTGGAGGAAGAGTAAATCAGCAATCAGTGGCCTGGATAGTCAGTGGGAGAACTACATATTTGGTTGTCATGTGTTTGCAGAAGGAAGAAATACTTGGTGTGTGACCTTCTCAGCACCCTGTGGGTACCTGCATGCAAACCACATGTTGGCTTTTCAGGGAATTCTGAAGAACTGGTTGCATTCAGTTTACACAAAACACTTTTGTATAAACCAAGGGAGTTGCAAAAGCAATATCACCAGACCAATGCCGTAAACTAACAGAAGAACTGGCCAAGGAAAGATTTACAATATATTCTCACATTTCCATGCCAATCTCCTTAGCCTGCAAAGCAACCTGCAGGAAGTCTTTTCATTCTGTAACGTCACATCGCCTTATACTGAGAAAGCAAAGCATCATGTTCACTTTAAAAAAGTGGTTAGAGTAATTCTTTTGTTCATCACATACCTTATATCGAAGGACAAACTCATATCAAAAAGGCCATACACCATATACTGAAGGATGAGCTGAGAGCTGAAGAGCAATGAAATGATAACTGATGCAGTCTCTTTATAAATATGACCCCAGAAGGAAAGGTTTGGTCAATGGCTTGATATACTCAGTGTTGAGTCACCTTCATATTTTGGCTCTCTTTCCAAAAAATGCTAACAATCATTCCTCTAAAGGCATGTATTAGTCAGCTAAAGGGGTGCTGATGCAAAATACCAGAAATCTGTTGGCTTTTATAAAGGGTATTTATTTGGAGTAGACACTTACAGTTACCAGGCCATAAAGTATAAGTGACTTCCCTCACCAAAGTCTGTTGCCACGTGTTGGAGCAAAATGGCTGCCAATATCTGCAAAGGTTCAGCTTCCCTCTTCCTCTTAAGGCTCCATGGTCCTAACTTCTTCCAATATCAGCTGTAGCCTGGGATATACCTCTTCTCTCTTCCAGGGCTCAGCTGCTGTGTCCCCTGCACAAGGGCAGCTCTAGACTAACATGCTCTCTCTCTTTCAAGGACCTCTGCTATGTCTATGGAGTCATCTCTATTCCTCTGTGTTCTTCTCCTGTGTGTTTACTTCCTGGGTCTCCAGCTCAAAACTCCACCTAAATCCTCTGCTATTTACTTTTCTCTGTAAGTCCACACCCAACAAGAGATTGGGAATTCAATGTCCCAATTACATGGCCCAATCAAAGCCCTAATCACAACTCAAACAAGTAAAAGTGAAACTTCTGAATCCAATACAATCTAATGTGCCCAGAGGAACAGACCAGTTAGCAAACATAATCGAATATCTATTTTTGGAATTCATAAAAAATATCAAACTGCTACAGGGGGAAGTTTAAAATATCCTGTCCTTAGGACAATTTGTGCACTACTGATATGTTAAGAGCTTCTATGCCCATGATAACTGAGAAATCAAAGATTCATTAAATAACTAGATTTTCTTTCACCTTCACTTGGGACAGCAATTGATTAGACAGAAGGACAGTTCATGAATGTAAGAGTTTTTACTTGTTTTGTCCCATGTTGTTTTCACCATGCCCAGATTATTGCTTGGGTAGGATAGGCTTTTAATAAAAATATATTAAATTATGAGCATGATTCTAATTAAAAGTGAGGCCTTAAAGGTACATGTTATAAAGAGTCAAGGAAACTAAATATCTGTGATAAAATAAAAGAAATGGACAATAATGAAGTCTTTTGGGGATGGAAAACAGCATAAAAGGAATGAAAGGGAAGAGATAAGAAGGGATTTCTTTATGTGTACCAAGACAATAATCTTGGTCTTGATAGTATTTGGGTGCAGAAAAATTGAAGGGCTTGGACAGAAATCTGCTCAATCACAGATAAGAGGGAAGAAAACAGTCCTGTAAGGAAAGATATAGCAGGGAATATATTGACATTACCTTTGTATTAGCTTTTATTAGATCTCTTATTTTAAAAAAATAAAGAGCTTCCTTTTTTACATTCCTTATTTTACTCACTAAAACTTGGCTTAAAACCTACAGAGGACAGGTTGCAAGGTGATGGATTGTTGAATAGCAGCAGCCTGAGAAGATCACTAGAGGTCTAAGAGAAAACCACTGTTTTACTGTGTTTGTCTTTGTTTTTTGATCCTTTTTCTCTCTTCTTACATTTTTCCTTTTCCTTTTTTTTTTTTTTGGAAAAACACAAAAAAATGAGTAGCTGCTGTCTTGACTTCCTGTTGTTGTATTCCCCTTCCTTTGTTTCTTTGTTTTTCTGTTAGTTTTTTCTGTCTTTCTTTTGTTTCCCAATTTTCTTTGCATATGCTATGTCTTTTCCCTCATCCATCCATATATTTTCTGTTTTCTGTTGCTGTTTTCATTCCACATCTTTGGGCTTGGGTCGTCAACTTTTCTT
The DNA here is from genome assembly GCA_029593785.1 of Cabassous unicinctus. Lineage (NCBI taxonomy): Eukaryota > Metazoa > Chordata > Mammalia > Cingulata > Chlamyphoridae > Cabassous > Cabassous unicinctus. Next base: position 1,184 of record JAQZBX010077080.1, on the reverse strand, counting down.
GCACTAATTTCTCTTTCTTTCCTTCTTTCTCCATATTTTATTTTTTCTTCTTTTAAATTTTTTTCTTTCTTTACTTCTCTCTTCTACTTTTTCTTTTCCTCTCTTCTCATCACTCTGGACTTTTAATTCATTCTATATTTTTCTCCACTCTGTTTCGTGTTTCATTGTTTTTATTCCACTTTTCTAATATTATTCTTCTGTATTTCTTACTGGGCTCAAATATTCAGTTACCTATGTCTTGTATGGTCCCTTTCCTAACTTTTACTATTATCACTACTATTATTCATTCTCTTTTCCTATTTCTTCCAATTTCCCTGCTACTAACATTTTATTTTCAAGGGAACATAGAGAACTGCAAAGAAATTGAATAAGAGAAACAAAGTGTCAACGTGAAGCCTTACCACACTCAAAAACAACAAAATAAAACCATAGAGCAAAGAAATAAGCAAATAAAAAATTACAAGCCACACTAAGAAACAAGAAGGCATGGACCAGTCCAATGAACAACAAAAAACCAAGAGGAGATGCAGAAAATGGAACAACTAATCAGAGATGTCCAAACAAATATCATGAATTAACTTAAAAAAGTGAAGGAAGAGATTAAGGATATTAAGAAGAAACTGGGAGAACTTACTGAAAAAATTGTAAACATTCATATAAAGATAACAGATATCATGTTGATGAATGGCAAAACGCAAGAAATCAAAAATACAAAGGAAGCACATAACAGCAGAGGAACAGGCAGAGGAAAGAATTACTGATGTGGAAGACAGTACATCTAAAATCAAACAGATAATAGAACAGATAGATAAAAAGATAGAAAAAATCCAGCAGGGACTCAAGACTTGACCAACAACAACAAACACAGAAACTTATGCATTATTGGCATTTGAGAGGGAGAAGAGAAGGGAAAGGGGACAGAAGGAGTGTTGGAGGAAATAATGGCTGAAAACTTCCCAACCAGATTGAAGGAGATGGATGTACATATCCAAGAAGCACAGCACACCCCAAACAGTATAAATCCCAAAAGGTTTACTTCAAGACATACACTTATTAATTGGTCCAATGCTCAAGACAAAGAGAATACTGAAAGCAGCAAGAGAAAAGAGAAACATCACATAAAAGTAAGCTCAATAAGATTAAGTGCTGATTTCTCATCTGAAACAATGGATGCAGGAAGACAG
>JAQZBX010077079.1:0-14343 GCA_029593785.1 Cabassous unicinctus | reverse complement strand
TAGAGCACCCGTTTACCATATGAGAGGCCCCGGGTTCGCTTCCCAGCGCCTCCTTGTGAGGGCAGGCCGGCTCGCGCGGCGCCGTGGGCTGATGCGGCAAGACCTCACAGCAAGGGGGAGATAAGCAGACACAGAGAAGACATGCAGCGAATGGACACAGCAGCACAAGCAGCAAGGGGGGGATAAATAAAATAAAATAATCTTAAAAAAATAAAATAAAATAAAATAAAAGATATACTCTAATATACAAGGGAGATGCTCCAGCAGAGCTTACGAGTCCCAAATCCCACCTGATTGGCTTTCCCATCCCATCATGGAATCCCAAGGGCATGCACAGAGTGGAGGTCAGAACCCCCGGACTGAGTGAGTTTTAAATGCTCACCAAAACCCAAACTTTGTTATTCTCATTGCCAAGTTCTCACTGCTGTCAGCCCAAACTTCTGATGTTCTGCTGTTTTACATTTCAAACCTATGCTAGAGAAACCTCCATGACAAAAACCCTTAATGGTCACTTTACTTTGGGTAACCACACGTGACTCAGCTTTCTCACCTCATGGCACCGGGGCATGGATAAGAGACACCTAACAGAAGTAACCCCACTCCATGGAGGGACACCACAGAATGGGGAGATGACCAAAAAGGCTGGAGCTTACCCAGGAGGGCAGAACCCGCCGCACACAACAGAGTACTTCTCAAACACCTGGGTCCACCCGGTGTCCACCTGCTGCCAGGCACTGAAGGGGAATGGAAAGATGAAGGCGGGGCCTTTGGAAATCACCGTCCACTTGGGAGAGTCTCAACTCTGAGATGAGTAGCACAATGGGAGAGCCCCAGCAGAAGTGGGAGGAGCAGAATGAGCCCCATCCCAGGCCCAGGACCTCAAACCCCAACCCTCCAGAACGGGAAAGGGCACCACATGTGGAGGAGAACCTCCAAAGCTCTGGGGGTTCATTAATCCTTGGAGGGTCTCTACAGCATCCATAACCCTCATCAAGCATTCGTTTTAAGGATGAGTCCGCAGGTTCCATTGCCCTTTCTACCAGGCAGAACATCTCCCACTGGGCCTGATGAGGAAAGACAGAGACTCGTCCCTTTCTTCAACAGACATAGAGGGCTAAACGTGTGCCCTGAAGTGAGCCAGTAATTAAGAAATAAACAAGACAAAAATATGCCCTAAAAAGCCACTAAATCTAACAGACATTTAAAGTTCTTGGACTTTTCAGCATTTGACACAATTGACCACAACGGGCTATGTTAATTGCTTAGCTGATATTTACCGTCCATAGCACAGCTCTTGGCAAAGCCTTCCCTGACCTCCTAACTGGGCCAAATTGTCCCATTAAAGGGACTCATGGCACCAAGTTCCTCTTCGTAGAACTTACTTCTGCTGCAGTTTTGTTAGGTGATTACAGTTATCCCTTCCACATCGGGACTTTCCCCATGGAGGTTTCCATATATTTCAGGTCAGCATATTAAATGGGACATTTGGGGGAGTTTTGCAGAAGCCACAGATGACATGTGAAGGTGAGCAGACAAAGAAAACGTTTAGAAACCCAGAAATGCATAAAATATGTATGTAGTATTGTATAATATCAATATATTTGATCTTTTAATACCATAACTATATACCATTTCTTTTTTAAAGTTAAAATAAGTAAGAAGTTAGTTTGTAAATTGAACACAAAAGCCAGCAGACAACACACAAAGGCTAGAAATGTAGAGACATCTTAAAAAGTTTAGTAACTCATAAATGCATAAAATATATGTACGATTATGTATAATATTACCTGTAGAGTATATATTTTACTGTTTGATAACATAAATGAACAGCTAATGTTTTTCCTTAAAATTAAATTTGTAGTAAAAGAACTGCTGGTCCACGCACTAGTTTGGGGATGCCAAGTGTGTTTACAGCAATCTTTCATGTGACATCACATGGTAATCTCACAGTGATTTTTGCCTCTCGAGTTTCTCATATCTTGTGTCATTTAAACGTTATAAACGCTATTAAAATCATGGGTCCCAAGCGTAGTATTCCCAGTGGTTCGGAAAGTGTTATCAAAAAACAGGAAAATGGTGAACTTGAAAGGAAAAAGCAGAGTTGTTAGATTCGCTTCCTTCATTAAGCGTTCATGAGTCCAGAAGGCAGATCAAGAAAAAAGAGGACATCCGTGGGCCCTTGCTGCGGCTACACCGACAACTGCAAAGCACTGGCATGAGCCACAAGATCCGCATCTCTCTCATGTAGAAAGTGCATGTAGCCATTTGATGTTATTTATGAATTCCAAAAAGAAATATGGATTATGTTTGTAAAATGGTCTGTTCCTCTGGTGTGATAACCCTTTGATTAGATTCAGCTGAGATGTCTGATTAAATTATGTTAATATTAGGGCTCTAATCCAACCATGTCATTAGAATGTGACTCAGCGTTGAGTCCCAGCCCCATTGGGGATAAAACAGACACAGAGGAAGAACACAGAGGAACACAGAGGAAGAGAGATAGCTCATTAGACACAGCAGAGGCCCCAGGAAGAGAGATGAACCTGATAGTCTACAGCTGATCTTGTGAAGAGAACAGAGAGCTGAGCCCAGAAAGAAACAAGCCCCAGGAAGAGAGACAAGCCTTATGCTAACCTTCAGCTGATACGGGAAGAAGCTGGGACCACGGAGCCTTAAGAGGAAGGAGGAAGGCTGAACCCTCACAGATATCGCCCGCCATCTTGCATCAACACTAGGCAACAGACTGTGAGTGAGAAAGTACCTCTTAGGGTACCTTGAGTTGAACTCTTTAGGGCCTTGTGACTGTAAGCTTCTACTCCAAATAAATTCCCTTTATAAAAGCCAACAGAGTTCTTTTGGGCTAATACAGTGCAATATTCTTTTGGGTGCAGGATTGTTATAAAAAAGATATTCTGGTAGACCCTGGCATCATACAAGAAAAGGCCAAGTCCTTATATGATTCCCTAAAGGAAAATGAAGTTAAAGGGTCTGCACCTATGGATTTTCAGGCCCCAAAGGCTGGTTTGAAAATTAAAAAAAAAAAAAGGTTTAGTGACGCAATGTAAAAGAAACAGGAGAGGTAGCATCTGCCAATCAAGAGGCAGCTAAGCAGTTTCCTGAACCCTGAAGAAACTGATTGAAGAGAAAGTCTACAAACTGGAACAGATATTCAATGCTGACAAAACTGTCCTATTTTGGGAAAAAATGCCTCAGAGGGCATACATCAGCCAAGAAGAAAAGCGAGCCCAGGTGTTAAAGCCGCAAGGGGTAGGATAACCCTGCTTTTTGTGCCAGTGTTGTAAAGCTCCTGATAAAGACAGCCCTGATGTATAAAGCTGCTACGCCTGGAGCCTTGAAAGGAAAGGACAAGTACCAACTGCCTATCTTCTAGATTCGATAAGAAAGCACGGGCTACCAAAGCACTTTTCCTCGACTGGTTCCATCCGTGTTTTGTGCCAAGGGTTAGAAAATACCTTGCCAGCAAAGGATTATGCTTTAAGGTGTGATTGCTTCTGGACAATGCCCCTGGTCACCCAGAACCCCGTGAGTTCCACGTTGGAGGCGTTGAAGTCATCTCCATGCCACCTAACACAACATCTCTCATTCAGCCTCTTGATTAGGGTGTAATGAGGACATTTAAGGAGTACTACACAGGCTACTCAATGGAGAGGGTTATAGAGACCGTCAAAGAAATCCCCAACAAAGGCAACGTAATGAAAGTGTGGAAGTTCAATGTTACCGATGCCATTAATATCATTGAGAGAGCTACAAAAGCTAAAAAAAAGAGAAAAAGAAAAAATTCAGACTTCTCTGGTACAAGGGAAAGGCCAAAAATATTTTACACGGGGCACCACACCCCTAACCCCTCCAATGTGGAAGGGATAACCATATTTCTTAATGTTGGTCTTCCCACCAGATTATAAACTCCCTGAAGGCAGGATCTAGGTCTATTTTTATCACCATTTTATCCCCAGCACATTGACACAATCCCTTGCACATAATTGTCAGTCATTAAACATTTGCTAAAGAGATGACGTGATTGATTGATTAAAGCCTATGCATTACTATAAACCAAATATATTGTGTAACATACTGTTTGATTCAAAAAAACTTATATGTATCCATTACATTTAATTGAGAAATGTATATATTTATTCATCTGTGTTTACTTTTTAGTTTTTAATTGTTTATATTTTCAATTATTAAATGTACAAAATAAAGTGGAAAAAAAAAAGGCAATAAAGCCTATGGAGTCTACAGGGGAGATAGATATTAACCAAATATTCAAAATAATAATTCTTTAATTCCTGTTGCTATAAGTGCTGCCAAGAAAAGAGTGCTGTGGACTGTAGACTGATAACTGGAAAACCTGATCTTGTTAGTCCATATGAGTGAATGAAGATTTCCCCAAAGAAGTAACATTTATGCTAAGACCTAAAATGAGGAACAATTGTCCAGGTGAATGAGTGAACAGTGTTTCAGGCAAAAGGATCAGCGTGTGTGTAGTCTCTGGGGCAGGAAGAGCTTGGTAAGTTCAAGGACATGAAAGAAGTGCTTAGGGTTCAAGTGCTGAAGGTGAGGGAAGATGATACAAAGTGAAACTGGAGAGGAAGCTGGGGACCAAATCACATGGTGTTTTATAGGCCAGGACTCAGGGCCTGTGCTAGACTCCAAAAGTGGCTGCAAGTCTCCCCACCCCCTGCCCCCACCTCTGTATTGAGCCCCTTTGCTGTGTGACTTTACAGCAACTCCCCTTCAGAGGTGGAATCCATTTCCCCATGCCTTGAATCTGGGCTGACCTTGGGACTCACTTGTAACCAAAAGAAAGTGGTGGGAGTGCCACTGTGTCCGTTCTGAGCCTAGGCTTCAAGGCACCTTGAATCCTCTACTCTCCTTCCCTTAGAATCTTGCCCAGATGCTGGAGCATGAGAGACCACGTGAAACAAAGTCAAGCCATCCAAGCTGAGTTTCCCCTAGTCCGGCCAGTTGCCTACGGACCACCAGCTAGCCCCTGATTCATGAGTGAGCCCAGCCAAGTCCAGAAGAACCATCCAGATGAGTCCAGACCAAGTCATCAATGCTATGATTGCTTGTTGGTTTAGGCCACTAAGTTTGGCATGGTTTGTTATGCAGCAAAAGCTACCAGATACAATGGTTTTATACTGAGAGCCAATGGGAACAGGAGGGATTTAAGCAGAAAAGTGACTGGGAAAGATGTGCCTTTGTAAAAATTACTCTGACTGCTGTGTGAACAGTCTGTGGAGAAGGGGCAAGATGAGCTCAGAGGCCGGGTAGCAGCTCTTTCTGACATCCAGGGAGAGATGATGTCCACTGGTCTGGAAAGTGGCAGTGGTGGTGATGAGCAGTGGATGGGTGTGGGAGCACTTCAGGAGATAAAATCAGCAGGACTTGGTGATTGATTCAGGACTGGGGGTGAGGAGAGGGAGATATCTGTAATGGTCTCCCAGTTTCTGCTTGAACAACTGGGAGGATGGTGGTGCCAGTTACTGAGATGGGAAGACTCGGGGAGGAGCAGGCTGTGGGCAGGGAGATGCACAAGGCTCACTGGACAGAAGTGTTCCAGCCATGTCCAAGGCATCCCAGTGGACTCTGAGCGTTGAGAGTTGTTTCCTCCCATCCTTCCAGTCATGTGCACCTAAGGCCACAGCAGCCACTGAGGGGACCAAGGAGAAGCAGACGGCACAGCCCTACCTGATAGACCTTAACAATCTAGTTGGAGAAAAACAACGGAAGTCAAGGACAATGGACCCCAACTGGACTAATGGAGGAGACCCTAGGGTTGCCCCTCCAAAGCAGCCTCTCCCTGCAGCAGTGGGGGCTTATCCAATGGGCAACCCCAACCCCTTACCGCATGGGCCTATGGGTAGCATACAAGGCCCTTCAAAGTCTGGGGCCTACCTGCCTGTCTCTGCAGACTCTCCTTCCCCCACTCTACTCTTCCACCAGCAGCTACAGGACAGGGCTGTGGTTACGTGCATGGGCTCTGCCTTAGGGCTGTCTGGGAGCAAATCTTAGCCCTGCAGGTCACTGGCTGGGTCTCCTTGAGCTCGCTACTTCACCCTTCCCCAGTTTCCTCTTCTGTGAAATCTGAGTAAAGCTGTACAGGCTTGCATGAATTGAGAATACCTGAAATAACACCATGCACAGTGCCTGGTACTTCTTATGCAGTAGACAGTAAGCGTTACCTGCTATTTATTGACTATTGCTATTATTTGCATCATCATTATCATGGGTTTCAAAGTCCAACAAACCTGGTCCACTGCTCATTAACTACGCATCCCTCTGCCTCAATTCCTGAACTGTGAAATGGGATAATAATGCTTCTTAGCTCTCAGGGATACTGTGAGCACTGAATGATATGAGGCAAGAAAAGCAGTTAGGACGTTCCCTGGCACTTGGTAAAGGAGCAATAGGTTTTAGCTAGAAGCAGCATAACAGGGTGGTCATTCTCTAAACATGCCATGTTGCTTCACACTCTGTGGCTTTTGTCCATCTGCCAAGCATCCATCCATCTTGTGAAACCTGCTCAGGCCATTCGTCCCCTGCAAGCTCCCCTGGTTCTGGCCTCGGCCCCTCTCTTGGGTACTCCTGCCATGTCAAGGACGTGACTCTATTATTATTGCTCATATCTCTTCATTTCGAGGGTAACCGCTTATGTGTCTGATCTCCACAAGGGACCCGGTACCCCTGGGCCCCCAGGACCCAGCACAGGGCTTGGAATGCAGTAAATGTTTGTGACACTGAACCAACCTGGCAAAGGAACAAACAAACACCCTTTACCCAAAGCAGGGCTGGAGAGCAGGTGGACCCTCAGATGTGGGTCCCTGAGAAAGGCAAGGGGACCCTGAGGGCCCCATGCCTTCCTCTTCTCTCCTCCTCCTCCCCACCCACTCTGTCTCCTCCAGCCTCCTCTGTAGCCCTGCCCAAGGGCCAAAGGGAAGCCACGGAAAGCAAGAGGACCTGCAGGTGAGGAAACGGAGGCCGGCCCAATCTCCTGCTCAGGAACCCAGGTTCACAGGCTTCCTGAGGCCCCCACCCAAACCTTAATGAGTTGGCAAGAAAATATTTCTCAGCCCAGCTCACTGCTCCTGCCAGAGTCAAAAAACACTAAGAGGCATCTCGCGGCTCCAGAAGGAAGAGGGGCCCGCTGGACCTGCTGTGTTAGAAAGCACACCAGCAGGCCGGGACCCGTGAGCACCTGGGTGCCTCTCCTTGCCACCTGCACTCCCGGTAACTGGCCAGGTCTCTCCGAGCAGGCCCTGTCCTCTGTGCTAAAGGTCTCACAGCCTGATACCGCCAACAGCCTTGTGCACTTTTACCCAGAGCTGCCTGCAATTGCTTTCAGAGCTCTCCTCAACCATTAATTCAAACTTCTTCATGTCCTCACAGACCCCAGGAAGGAGGCCTGCAAGCTGCAGCCCACACCTCAGAAGGCACCTAGCTGCTCTGTCTCATCAGAGCCGCTGCCTGTGGGAGGGAGGGATGGGCACCAGCGTGTTCTCTATTTTCCTTTAGAAACCTTACACAAAACGAGAACTGCTCATTCATTCATTTTTTTTTCATGCCCCTCCCCCTCATTGTTTGCGCTCGCTGTCTGCTCTCTGTTTGTCTTCTTTTTTAGGAGGCACCAGGAACCGAACCTGGGACCTCCCATGTGGGAAGGAGGCACCCAATCACTTGAGCCACCTCTGCTCCCAACTTTTTTAATTTACTGAGCCCCAACTACAGGCCGAGTTCTATGCTAGGTGCAAGACTCACCACAGTGAGGAGAATAGACTTGGTGTTCAGTCGGGTGGAGGTTACATGCTGGTGGTGGAGCTGGATCTGAATGGGAACAATCACAGGAATGAAAGCTTAATTCTGCTCTGCAATGACTGCCCAAAGAAGTTCAGAGTCTGATGAAAGTGTGGGCCCTACATAGAGAACCAGGGGTCCAGACCGTGCTGGGGCTTGGAGTTTGCAGAGAGCTGCCTCCCCTGTGGATTCAACAGTGGGCCATATCTGATGCAGAAGCAGGGGGTGACAACAGCTGGCAAAGAGGAAGGGGGAAAGGGAGAGGGAGGGGTCGAGCATTGTCGAGGGAACAGCAGGTGCAAAATCACTGTGTTGAGAGGGAGCAGAGCCCCGGGAGGAGAATGTTAGGCTTGAGCTGAAGTTAGAGAGGCAGTGAGGGCCAGGCGGCCCCTGGACAGCAGTATCTCGCATTGCTTGAAGACAACAACAAATATACAGAGGAATAAAGAATGCAGCTCACTGCCACCGTTATCACAGCACCTCCACATGTTTAGCCTGGGTCTTTGATGCTGTCACCCTACAGTTGAAGGATGTGGTGATTTCAGGCAGGGATGCAGGGTCAGCAGAGGCCGGGCACTGGCCTTTCCCAGCACTGCTGTGCACCCCTATGCATGCATGAGTGTGTATCCACATGTTTACACTTGGCAGCCTTCCTACCTCACAGACCTAACTCGGCTGATAGAGAAGCTGAGAGCTCGGAGGCTGGTTGTTTGCTGAACAGGCAGGGGAAGGAGCTGACAGTAAGGGGAGCCAGCCAGATTCTGAGGCACCAATGTACACTTCAAGAGTAAGGAACAAGGCCCCTGAGTGCTGCGGCTCATCAGAACATGCCTGATGACAACTCCGTGGATGCTGGGGCCCTGGGACACAGGACTCTGATCAGATTGAGCCAGGAGAGGACTCCAGATGATCTGAAAATTTCAGTTTTCCTGGATGAGCTGGGTGCAGCCCTAGAGCGTTGTCTCTCCATAAATTTTGCCCCTGCAAGTAGCGATGGAACAAATAATTGCCACATGAAAGAGAGAGAGAGAGGAATGAAGGAAGGAACCCCTAGTCTCGAATATGGCTAAAGTCTCAGTAGTAAGGATTTCTTTTAGAAAAAATGGGAAAAGAGGTGATTTCATTCATTCATTCATTCATTCATTCACCTAATATTCATTGGATATTTACAATTTTGGAGTCGCTAGCATTATATCAGCATCATGGAATCAAATTTAAATCATACAGTGATTTAAAAAATGTGCAAACTACATGGGTGGATTTCACAGACATCATGAGTGAAAGAAGCCAGGCACAAAAGAGAATATTATGTATAATCATAGGAAGTTTAAAAACAAGAAAAGCTAGTCCATGGTGAGAGAAGTCAAAACAGTGTGGACAGAAAGGTAATTGATTGGGAAGGGGCACAAGGGAGACTGCTGCTGAGGAGCAGGAAATGTTCTATATCTTGATATGGGTGGTGATTACACAGGGCATACCTACGCAACTTTACACACCTTACCCACTCTATGTATGTTATAACTCAGTTAAAAGAAAGAGTCAAGTCAAATCAGACTTAGATGCAGACCTCAAATCTGATCATGTCCTGCCCATCTTAAAGACAGACATCTGTTTACTTCTTGCTCTCCTCAGGCTAGAACCCACGCTCCACACCCCAAGACCTTTTGCTCTTCAGCTTCGTTCCTTTCCATCCCACTCCCTGCAGCCCAACCACCCCGAATACCTCACCCTGCCATTTGTAAACTCCTCCATTACACCCTCTCCCCTCCGAACTGGGAGCTCCTTTGCACAGCACTGGGCCCCTCCCTCCCTGAATCTCCAGTACCTGGAACAGAAGAAGTGCTCACACTGGGTGTGTGGAGTGAATGGCTCGCCGCATGAAGATTTCAGCCAGTAGAGGAGAGAAGTCAGACACAGAGGCTGCAAGACAAGGCTGAAAGTGACAGAGTCCACAAAAGGTGGCAAGAAAGGGTTCCTGGACACCAGAGGATGGAGAGGCTACAGAAAACAAAATGTGCCAGGCACACTGCAAGCTCAGAATTCTAACAAGTCTTAGCTACAAGACGAACACTTTCATGCTCAGAAAAATACAGGTTCGCAGACAAGGTAGAGCAAACCACTGATGTACCATAAAAAGAAAGTTATGGACCAATCTCACTTATTAATAACACTGAAAAAAATAATAAATTAAATACTATCAAGCAGAATCTGGGAATAAATTAAAAGATTCATGACCAAGTGGAGTTTATTCCAGGAATGCAAAGATGGTTCGATATTAGAAAAATCTATCACGATAATTCCAAAAAAATAATATAATCATCTCCAGAGATGCTTTAAAGTCATGTGATGAAATTACAGCCATTCTTCAAGATCATTGTATTCTTAATAAAAATAGGAACTATTTCACAGGCTATTTTATGGACCTTTAGAAACTGTTAGTTGTCTCCAGTATGCATTCTCTCCTTCTACAGTAATGGAACACATGGATACTAGCTGGGTGTTTGATTACCTAAAATAAAAGCCACATTCTTCTATTTAGGTGTAATCATGTCACTAAGTTCCAGACAATGGGATATGAGCAGAAATGGTATATGCATCTTCCTGGACATATATTTAAAAGGAGAGAGAATGCCCATTATCTTCCCTTCCCTCCTTCCTGCTGGTGGGAGAGTGGTCATGACTCCTGGAGCTGGAGCAGCCATCTTGGACCACAAAGTAGAAACTGAACATTGAAGATGGCAGAACAACTACACATAATCCCAATTTGGTACTTGTAGGTAAGGGTCTTCAAGTAACAAAGTCCAGGTAGGACTGGTAAGATAGCAGATGATGAAGACAGACGTATTTCATTGCATCTAAGCTGCCGGCTTTTTCACATCTTTAACTTCTCTGAAATTGACTTGCATTTTCAATTGCTGTGGGCCGCTTTTGAAGTAGAATTGTATCTAACAATCACTAATACCTTACCATAAACATGTTATTACAGGCTGTTATGGTATTCCATAACAAAACACTTGGTTAAACCATCACCACTTGTGGTATCTTGGAAGGCAATCAACCTGCCAATAGAAGCTGAAACATTAGGGCAAAACTCCAAGTTTTGGTGGGCATTAGCTGTCTTTTTTTTTTTCTTTCTTTCTTTCTTTCTTTCTTTCACCAAGCTCTACAAGAGAGATGAACTCAGGCTAACACCAGCCAGGCACAAACAGAGGTGGAAAGGAAAACAATTTTGCTAAGAGAAACACTCTCTGCCTGTGGCCTGTAACCTAAGTTGGCTGAGAGTGCAATACTTTTGTGATCATGGGGAATTTTAAAAAAGGAATAAAGTTCCCATGGACAGAGCTGGGGACCTCAGTGGACAATTAACAAAGGAATTTTTTCCAGAGAGCAGAACAGGAAATCCCAGACGAGTTAGCCACAAAATGTGTTTTACAGCCAGAAAAGGGAATCTTTGCTTTTGTAGCCCAGTGGGGTGTAATCACTATCATGGACCAATGTCTGTGGCATGATTCCCATTTTCCTTTTTCAACATGGACATTCCTGCTGTGATTATCCTGCCCACTGAGTCACTGTATATTGCCTTTTAGTTTAATGACCACCAGATCAAGGGAATCCTAACTTGACCTCACCCAGAGCTCCTGGCTTTTGAGTCAGATGCAGGAACCAAATGGGATTCCTTTCTGGGCGGGGCGAGTTTGATCTACAGGGAAGAAGGGACACACAGATACTTGGCTAGCCAACGGAGTCAGCTAATGAAGCTGCTAATGATGGATGCTTCCAGAACATGAGAGATATGTCTATCTCACTTTTTAAAACCAGATTCATATTTAATGGCAAATCACAAGAAGCATTCTCATTGAAGTCAGTAGCAAAACAAGAATGTACAGCCTCACCCTTATTTTTTAACATTCTTCAATGAAATAAACAATAGACAGAAACATAAAGTACCAAAAATGTTTAAGTAGAGGCAAAGTTATCAGTATTTTTGGTTGATATGATTATAACTCAAAAAAAATCCAAGAGAATCAGTTAAAAATCTATTGCAAACAAGATATTTTTGTAGGTTGGATGAATGCAAAATTAATATGGAGAATTTAGTAGTCAGTTAGACAATATCATGGAAGAAAAGATTTCACTTGTAATAGCTATGAAAGTAAAATACATAGAAATAAAACATAGATAAAATAAGACATGCAAAATCTATGTGAAGAAAACTTTAAATTATCCCCAAAGGATGCACACAAAAAAAGACCTGCATTGCAGAGCGGGTGTAGCTCAGTGGTTGAGCACCTGCTTCACACGGGCTCAATCCCTGGTACCTCCTAAAGAAAAAGAAAAAAAAAGAACGGTCATGAGACTCATTTCTGGATAAAGAGATACAAGAGTAACCCGACTCTTAGAGGTACTGCCAGAAGTAGAATGACTAAAAGGCCTGCACTAATGAGAAGTTATTAGTTAAGACCATATTCTTAAAAAAAAAAAAAAAAAGACCATATTCTTAAATAAGAAAATCCTTAAGTAATCTTTATATTTCAATTTATACCAATGAAATTACTGTATTAACGGGTTTTCTTTTCTGAACAAATTGATTCAAAACCTCAGTCCGTGTCCATGAAATCATGTGTATAAAATATTAATCTAGTCTTTTAAATGGAAAAGACTAGATTATTACCAACTGGCATGTACCCATTATAATAATGCTAGATGGGAATGTGTGCATTGTCAAAGATGAGAATTGAATTTATGGTTTCAAAGAGCTGGGTGTTTTTATTCTCTGGAAAATTATTTTAGTGTGTAATAAAAGAAAAACAACTATAAACTTTCTAAGCAGAAAATACCTGGACATTTTTTCTCCTTGGAGTTGAGATTTCTCAGAGCGAAGCGCTGATCTTGGGTATAACGCACTAAGAAAAAATTTTTAGTTTTCTATAAGTAATATACCTTAATATCTATTATTTAAATTTCTAATCTATTCTTTTTAATTTTTTTATTTTATTGAAGTATATCATTCATACAGAACATACAAAAACAATAAGTGTATAGTAAAAGTTTTGAACTTACAAAGGAAACATGCATAACATCATACAGGGGTCCCATACATCAACCCCCCACCAACACCTTGCATTGTGGAGACATTTGTTACAAATTATAAAAGAATAGTGTCAAAATCTTGCTACTAACTATAATCCATATCTTACATTTGATGTATTTTATCCCCAACCCACCTTATTATTTTTTTAAACATACTTTTATTACAGAAGTTGTGAACTTACAAAACAATCATGCATATGTGTAGAATTCCCATACAACACCCCACAGATTATGAGAATATTTGTTACAGATTATGAGATAATATCATCAGACTATTACCACCAACCATGGTCCATAGTGTACATTTGGCCCACTTTTCCCATACTCCCCATTATCAGTACAGTACATCTTTCGTTTAGATGTGTGAATATGAGAGTATTGCTGTTAACCGCAGTCCATAGGTTACACTAGTTGTATTTTTCCCATGCTTCTCCATGGGAATAGTGATGTACATCTGCTCTAGCTCACAGAAGGACACTCTTGCATCTGTACCATCAACCACAATTCTCATCCACCCCTGGGTTCACGGTGTTATTCAGTCACTAGATAATTCTCTAGCGTTCTTTCAATTGACATTTACATCCCTAGACTACCCTTTCCAGCCACATTCCCATTTATAAACCAGCTGCTATTCACTATAATGCATTACCATCAACTTTATATATTTCCAAACTTTTACAGTCCAGTTAATTAAAACTTCTATGTACATTAAGCATCAGACACAGAGAATTGCCCACCGAATGGACACAAAACAGCAAACGGGGGGGAGGGGTTAAAATGGATAAAGTAAATAAATAAATAAATAAATCTTAAAAAAAAAAAATCTCTTGACCATAGATGTAAGGGTCTGTTTCTGAACCATGAGCTTGGTTCCATTGGTCTATGTGTCTATCTTTATGCCATTACCATGCTGTTTTTACCACTGTAGCTAGGTAATATGATTTAAAGTCCAGAAGCAAGAGTCCTCCAACTTGCTTTTTCCTTTTTAAGATGTTTCTGGCTGTTCGGGACCCCTTACCTTTCCAAAGAAAGTTGATAATTGTGTTTTCCATTTGTTTAAAAATGCTGGTGGAATTTTATTGGGATTTCATTGAATCTGTATAGCACTTTGGGTAGAATTGACATCTTAATGATATTTAGTCTTCCAATCCACAAGCATGGAATGTTCTTCTAATTATTTAGGTCTCTTTTTATTTAACAATGCATTGTAGTTTTCTGAATCCAAGTGCTTTACCTCCTTGGTTAAGTTTATTCCTAAATATTTGATTCTTTTAGTTGCTATTGTAAATGGAGTTTTTTATCCTGATTTCCTCTTCAGATTGCATATTACTAGTGTCTTTTAAAGCCTATTTCATTTGCCGGGGATGGGCCTCCCTGGCACCAAGGGATTGTTACCAAGTACCAACAAGCAATGTATCTGGAAAAAAAAAAAAAACT
>JAQZBX010077078.1:0-14339 GCA_029593785.1 Cabassous unicinctus | reverse complement strand
ATTATTTTTCTTCTCTTTTTAAAGAAGCTTTAGATTACATAAATGTTACACTGAAAATACAGGGGATTCCCATATACCCCATCCACTCCCCCTCCCATACTTTCTCCCATTAGCATCTTTCATTAGTGTGGTACATTTTTTAAAATTGATGAGCACATGTTGAAGCATTGCTACTAATCATCATCTATAGTTTGCATTATGGTTTACATTTTGCACCATATTATTTTATAGGTTTTGACAAAAAGTGTAATGACCTGTATCTATCATTGCAATATTATGCAGAACAACCCCAATGTCCCATGTTACACCTATTTTCCCTTTCCCTACCCTCAAAAACTCTGGTGATCAATGTTACAAATTCTTCCATTGCTAGAATAATATTACATCTACTTTGGTCCATAGAGGCATTCTGAAATATGACTGGAAGTTATATCACAACTGGTCAATTGACTCTTATCTTAGCCCTGACAATAACTTGAAATATTGCTATACATTGGCTATTAAATTTCACTGGGTCCCCATTCCTTTTTTTGTAAAATTTTTAATACAATAAAATTTATTTTTAAAGAGAATTTAGGTTACAGAAAAGTTACATTGAAAGTGTAAGGGATTCCCATGAGCCCCTTCCTTCTCCCACATCATTACTTATTTTTAAAAATGTAATAGTACAATTTATTATGATGTATCTGTAAAAGCCACTCATTTAAAAATGCACACTTAAAAAATGACTCACTTGTGGTAAGGACTAACCTACCTACAGTAATAATACAAGTATAAAACTATCATTGTGACATTTTTCAGTACTTCACACGTCTAACAAATAGAGAAGGAGGCAACTACAATTGCTATAACTTCTTTAAGGTAAAAATTTTAAACACAAATCAGAATTAAGAGAAACTTCAGAAAGTTCATATTTGCATGCATTTTTGGATAAGCTCTCAAAGATTCCACATATAATAAAACCAAAAGTTTTAATCAAAATGAATATTAGAAACCTTTAAGCTTTGTCACAAACTTACACTACAGAAGCAAGGAAAACAGAGTGAATAGTAACAGCATTATATTTCTAGGAAAGAAAACAATCAGTTATTTCCTTTATCATAAAACAAATGCCAATGAGTCAACATTTTAATAACCCTGACCAGGTTATTTACTATTCAAGAATATGCTTTACAATTGTGTCTTTAAAATTTATCCATCCATATATTTGGATTAAATTAAATTTATACATCAAAAACATTTTGCTCAAAATTCTAATCTTAACTATAAACCATAACTTATCAAAGCATAGTCCAAACACTATACAATAATGCTGCCATTTAGATTCATATGTTTCATCTGAAAAACTTATCTTACAAACAGTAGTTTTGCCCTATTTCTCCAGAATAAATATCCCTATGTCTATTCAAATTTAAAATAATATGAGTAAATATTTGAAAGTTATAGGCAATTCTCTTAATGTTTTAAAATTTGTCAAGTATTACTGAATTTCAGAAAACACTTGAATAGTAAAATGGGGGCATGTGTTTTTACTGTGTATGGCCCCCCATTAGCACTCAAAACTTCACGTCATTGCTTGCCAGTCTCCTTTAAATATTTCATATGACTTTGACAGTTTTGTGACTGATCTGCTGACTTATATTGCTATGTTATTACTCACATGTTGTTATAATTCAGAATCTTTGTTTAAAATCCAACTCACCCAAGTATTCATTTAGTAGTTATGTTAATGATTATTCTGTAAAATGTGCATGAAAATTGATAACTCTGAAATAGATTTTAATTTTTAGTAAAACTTGATTTTGATTAGAGAAATAAAACAAAAAATTTGAAATGGCAGAAGAACAATTAAGTGAAATCAAGGAAAGAATATCTGAACTTGAAAAGACAGGAGAACAGAAAGAGAAAGGAATGGAAAAAATGGAATGGAGTCTCAGGGAATTGAATGACATGAATCACACAAATATACCTGTTACTGGTATCCCAGGAGGAGAGGAGATTGGAAAAGGGGCAGAAAGAATATTTGAGGAAATAATGACCCAAAACATCCCAACCTTTATAAAAGACATAAATATCAATATCCAAGAAGGACAACATACCCCAAACAGAATAAATCCAAGTAGACCTACTCTGAGTCATCTATTCAGAATGACAAATATCAGAGCTAAAGAGAGGATTCTGAAATCGGCAAGAGAAAAACAAGTCATCACATAAAAAGGTACTTCCATAATATAAAGGGCCAACCTCTCATCAGATACCAAGGAGGAAAGAAGAAAATGGTATGATGTATTTGAGGTACTGAAAAACTGCCAGTTGGGAATTTTTTATCTGGCAAAACTGTCCTTCAAAAATGAGGATGAGTTTACAGTCTCCACAGATGAACAGAAACTGAAAGAAAAGGTTACCAGAGGCCCAGATCTACAAGAGATATTAAAGGGAGTGCTACAGCCTGAAAAGAAAAAACAAAGGTGAGAGAATTGGAGAAGAGTATACAAATGAAGATTATTAGAAAGGTTGACTTAAGGCTAAAAAGACAGACAACAGTAAAATATGACAATGGAAAGCCAAAGGATAAAATAGATGAAATAAGTAATGCCTTCACAGTAATAACATTGAACATTAATGTATTAAACTCCCCAATCAAAAGACATGGACAGACAGAATGGATTAAAAAAAAAATGTGATCCATCTATATCCTGTCTGCAGGTGACTCACCTCAGACATAAGGACATGATCAGGGTGAAAGTGAAATGTTGGAAAAAGATATTCCATGCAAATATTAACCAAAATGATCTGGAGAAGTGATTCTAATATTGGGGAAAAATTTTTAAATGCAAAACTGTTATAAGAGATAAAGTAATTACATTTTAATAAAGGAGGCAATTCAGCAGGAAGAAATAGCTATAAAAATATTTATGCTCCTATCCTGAGTGCCCCAAGATAAATGAAGCACACACTGGCAAAACTGAATGAAGAAAAAGATATCTTAATAATAATAGTTGGAGACCTGAATACACACATTTCAGCTTTGGAAACAACAGGTGGACAGAGGATAAATAAAGAAACTGAGAGTTTGTATAATATGATGAATGAACTAGACTTAACATTTATAGAGCATTACACTGCAAAACAGAAGGATAGACATTCTTTTCATGTATTAATGCATCATTCTCCATGATAGACCATATATTGGGTCACATGACAGGTCTCAATAAATTTTAAAAGATTGAAATTATATTTAAAACTGTTATCATAATTGAGTGAAGCTGGAAATCAATAATAGTTGGAAAAAGGGAAAATTCACAAAAATATGATTAAACAACACACTCAAATAATCAGTAGGTCAATTAAGAAATTACAAGATAAATCAATAAATATCTTGAGATAAATGAAAACAAAAAACATATCAAAACCTATGAGATACAGCACAAGCAAGGCTGAGAGTGAAATTTATAGCCCTCAATGCTTTCTTTAAAAAAGGAGAGAGAGCTAAAATCGAAGACCTAACTGCACACCTGGAGAAACTAGAAAAAGAACAGCAAACTAATCACAAACCAAGCCAAAGGAAAGAAATAAGAAAGATCAGAACTGAAATAAAAGAAACTTGAGAACAACAACATCAACACCAAGAAAACAATTGAAAGAACCAACAAAACCTAAAGTTGGTTGTTTGAGAAGATAACATTGATAAAAACTTAGCTAGACTGTCAAAGGAAAAAAAGAACATGCAAGTAAAATCAGAATTGAGAGGGTGCCATTACCACTGAAACTGCAGAAATAAGACAGATCATAAGATCATATGAACAAGTGTATGGCAGCAAACTAGACAATGTAGATGAAATAGACAAGTTCCTGGAAACACATGAACAACCTACCCTGACCATAGAAAAATAGAAAACCTCAAAAAACCAGTCACAAGTAAAGAGATTGAAGGCATCATCAAAAACTTCCCCAAAATGAGAAGCCCATGATCAGATGACTTCGCAGGTGAATTTTACCAAATATCCAAAAATAATCTAATGCCAATCATGTTCACACTGTTCCAAAAAAATTGAACAGGAATAAACAGTGCCATTCTATGAAGCTAACATGACCCTAACACCAAAGCCAGATAAAGATACTACAAAAAAAGAAAATTACAGAAAAATTTCTCTAATGAATATAGGTGCAAAAATCTTCAACAAAATACTTGCAAACGGAACCCAAAAGCACATTAAAAGTGTTAAACAGAGGATTGTGGGAAGATGATAATGGACTAACGGGCAGAGTTGAATGCTTTCACAAAAACAACAGCGAAAGAGCCAAAAGCTGACTGAGGCACCTGCTTTGGAGTTCAGCATACCAGGACAGTGCTACACAACTCCCAGGAGGGTGAGAGACAGAGAGACAAAGAAGCCAGAAAGACAAATGTGAGTTACCAAGCCCCCATGGTGGTTGGAACGGATTCCCCTCCCCTACTACTCATCCCAAAGATATTAAGCTAGGGTAAAACCCCTGGCTCATTGTAGCCAACTGAGAGGGGAACAGACATCTTCCTCCCTGTCAGTTGTTTCAGAGGAAAAGGGAGGGAAGTTGGGGTGCTTTTCTTCAGTGAATTTGGTCAGCAGAACCCTCTTTGAATCTCCTCCAATCTGGAGATTCAACACAAGAACACAGGAAAGCCGAGACTGAAACACCTCCATGGAAAGGTGAACTGACTAGTGCCATATGCTGGCCGGTCTGGAAACTGAATGGACAAAAACTGTTCATGTTTTCTGTATCCAACCCCTAGGAGAAAATATGTGCTCTATTAGGTAGTCCATGGCCCAATTTTGAAACCTTAAGCTGGGCAATTTTTAACACTGAAATTAAGTTGAACCAAATATCAAAGAAGAGCTGAGGGGGAAAAAACAGTAGGCAAGAGAGAGAAATTTGCCATCAGAGTAAATACACAAACATATTCAGATGCCTCAACATAAGCAAAATATTACAAGCCATACTAGGAAACAGGAAGAGATGGCCCAGCCAAAAGAATAAACCAAATATCCTGAAGAGATACAGGATTTAATACAATTAATCAGTAATAATCACACAGCTCTCCAAAATCACTTCAAAGAATTTAAAGAAAATATGGCTAAAGAAATAAAGGCTATTAAGAAGACATTGGATGAGCATAAAGAACAATTTGAAAGCCTGCAAAGAAAAGTAACAGACCTTATGGGAATGAAAGACATGATGGATGACATTAAAAATACATTAGAGGCACATAAGAGCATATTAATAGTGATTTCAAAGACAGAATATCTGAACTGAAATGACAGGAGAAAAGAAAGAGAAAGGAATGGAAAAAATCTAGTGGAATCTCAGGGAATTGAATGACAATGCAAAATGCACAAACGTTCACATTATTGGTTTCCCATAAGGAGAAGAGAATGGAAAAGGGGCAGAAAGAATATTTGAGGAAATAATGACCAAAAACCTCCCAACACTTATGAAGGACATATATATCAATCACCAAGAAGAACAATATGCCCCAAACAGAATAAATCTGAATAGACCTATCTAAGACCCCTATTCAGAATGACAAATATCTGAGCTAAAGAGAGGATTCTGAAAGCAACAAGAGTAAAGCAAAGCATTGTATACAAGGGAAACTCAATAAGAGTAAGTGCCAACTTCTCATCAGAAATGATGGAGGAGAGAAGAAAGTGATATGATATATTTAAAGTACTGAAAGAGAAAAACTTCCATCAAAGAATTCTGTATCCAGCAAAGCTGTCCTTCAAAAATGAAGATGAGTTCAAAGTCTTCACAGACAAACAAAACCTGATAGCCTATGTTACCAAAAGACCAGATTTGCAAGAGATATTAAAGGCGGTTCTGCAGCCTGAAAGGAAAAAAAACAAGGGCAAGAGATTTGGAGAAGAGATTAGAAATGAAGATTATTTGGAAGGATAAACTAAAGGATAAGAAGGCAGACAATAGAACAATAGAACAACAGAGAGCCAAAGGACAAAATTGAAGGAGCAATTTGATGTTTTCAAGTAGTCTTTCACATCTATCCATGAAACCTGAAATATAGAAAGAAGACCTTTCTTTGGCAAGGACACTCCAGGAGCAGCAGAAAGTGGCACAGAGAATAATCAACCGAAGTAACAGATTTCTCACCAAAGTCAATTCCTGACTATGGCTTTGAAAGTAATGAGATTGTTGCTGCTTGTGCAGCTATTTCTGAGAAACAAAAGACAGCTTCAACAAATAAACAATGGTTATTGTGTCTGCTTCTGGGACTGTAGAGACTGTAATTGAGAAGGAAGATGGTGCTCCAGCAACAGATGGCTCTGTTTTTATCAAAGCGTGATGAAGGAAAATGCATATCATGAATTATTTAAATCTGTCTTTTTGGATTATCATTTAGATTTAAATTCAATAAAATGTGACAGCACGATTTTACAGAGGCAGTCCTTGCTTTGCCAGGGTTTTATCAATATTAGGAGAAGCTTATTAAATAAAAAATTGCTTTATTGATTCAAAAAAATATACAGTCTATAAAGCACTAAGAAATTTAAATATCTAAGTCATAACAAACAGTTGGCAATTCCACATCCAGGGTCGACAAAATGCTTGTAGGAGACTGCTACAGAGTAGGCATCAATTAAATAACACCAGTCTTCTAAGAGCACAATTTAAATTTCAATTATGATAGCATATTAACTGAGTAATTGCGTAAAGTGCAGACTTCTGTAATAACAGCTACTCATTGTTCCTTGGATAGACTGAAAGAATGGTGTTTTCCTTTAAAACAAGCTATATCAACTTGAGCTGTCTTGACTTGTACTAAGTGCATCAATGTACTTCAGCACCCCATCTATTTTGGCTCTATAGGACTTGAATATTTCAGTACATCTGTGTCTTCTGGTTTCTGTGTCCTTTTTCAGGGCCATTTTGTATAATCTGATTTGAATTCAACAAAAGCCTCACCACTACATCTGCCTTACCTGGTGCAGAGAAAATGAAAACCTGATGCTCTGTCTTGAATTTTGAAATTGAACAGGAAATTCTTCACATCCTCAATAGAGTAAGACTAGGGAAAGGCTCAGAGCTTGACCACAAATCATTTTCCTTCCTCAGGACACAGCAATTTGACTTGACAGGACAGCCATCAAACCAGCTCAATGTGCAGATTCCTGTGGCCTATCTGAGCCTTTGCTTACACAGCTGCTTAATTGTATAGATCATGGGCATTGACTTCTGTGGACTGAGAAGTTTCTGGTCTTTCCAACTCTTGAGTGTATATTCTCACAATTCATCCTGCAAGGTACCCTTGCAGGCCAAATTCTTCTGTCCAGGCTGCTGGGTATCTCCTCTTGTAGGTCAGGCCTGGAAGGGATTCATCGGGAAATCCCATGTCAAGCCCTGCACATAATGAGACTGCATCACTGCTCTTTCATTCTGATGGCCTTTGGGTTTTCCCTTCTGATCTGCGGACTCCATGTCTCCATGCTCCTGCTTTCCATGTCTGCACAGAGAGGAGGCTGGAACTCACTGGGTCTAATGTATTATTAATCTCATCCATTGTGTGTTTCATTCCTATAAGCTCTGTTACTTTTCTTTGCAGGCTTTCAAATTGTTCTTTATGTTCATCTGATATCTTCTTAATATCCTTTATTTCTTTAGTCATATTTTTCTTCAATTTCTTGAATTGATGCAGGAGATTTGTGTGATTATCATTGATTAGTTGTCTTAAATCTTGTGTCTCAGAATTTTAGGTTTGTTCCTTTGGCCAGGCCATCTTTCCTGTTTCTTAGCATGCCTGGTAATTTTTTGCTGATGTCCAGGCATCTGATTATGTTGGTGAATTTACTCAAATGGTCAAATTCTTTCTCTTGCCTAGTAGTTTTGTTTCACAGCTCTTCTTTGATCTTTGTTTCAACTTATTGTAAGGCTTTAAAATTTCCCAGCTTAAGTTATGTAAATAAGGCCTGGATCCCACTAATAGGGTACAGATTTGATCCAAGGGATCTGTGAAGAGAGACTCCAAATTGTGTTTTTTCTCCTTACAGTTTCCTGGGTCTGGCAGCAGATGATGCTCTTTGGTGAATCTTATGATGCTGGTGTCTTTTTCACTCTCCACTTAACCACAATTCAGGTGTGGCCGGAGCTGAGATACAAAGTAGGCTCTGTTGGCCAAACTCACTGAAGAATCCACTCTCCACTTTCTGTGACACCCTCAAGGAAAATGTCTGTTCCCTTCTCAGTTGGATGAAGTGAGCCATGGGTTTTATCCATGCTGTTCACCTTGAAGTTGGAGGATCGGTGCCATTACCATCTGTGGAGGCTAGTAACTTATGATTATCTTTAGTTCTTCATCTATCAATCCCTCACCCTTCTGAAAAATGCACAGACTCTCCTGGACTGCAGATAACAAAAGCAGTTCCTTCTGAGAGCTTTTTGCCCTTCCTTCACTGATTTTGTGAGAGCATTGGACTGTTGCCTACCTACTCCAATACCATATTCCTAGATGTCTCCTCTGATCTTCATCTACTTTTCTTAACTTTTGTCAGTGTTTACTGCTTCCAATATGAGGTACAAATTTGTCATTTAATTTTCCCCTCAGAGCTAAAAAGAAACAATAATTTTAGAAACTCATTTAGATCCACATTCATAGATAATATGATTTAACATTGTTAACATGTCAATTACTAAATTGATACATTTAAGTCATTTCAAAATTCCAGCAGCTTACCTGAGGAATATCAGAATCCTGTTCTAAAAGTTGTATGAAGGAAAAAGGCCCAAGTATCATGTCATTGAACTACAAGCTCTAGCTGCCAAATGGAAAGTTTTTCCCCTGGGGCACTTTGGATCCTTGTTTTCAGTGTCTGGCAGGCAAAATCAGAAGGCAGCATCTTGGAAGGTTAATTCATTTTCATCATCAAAATGAGAAGTAATCAGGTGTGTTATTATATATTAGAGAGAAAGAGGGATATGTTAACAGTCACATGATTTATTTGGACACCTCTTAATAGCCCCTCTCCAATTATGTTAATAAATGGACAAGGGCAATCCCTGTCTGAGATGGACATGGTGAGAATGATATGGGTCACCTCAGAGATCATAGTCTGTGAGTTAAGGGAGGGCAGTGTGAGTAACACTGGAGTGACCACTCTGCCTTGTGTGATGGAGATGGTAGTTCATGATAAGTTTTGATCTTTTTCTTGTGAAACACTTATGACATTCAAGTTTCTGCACCACATCAGTATCTCTGAAACACTTGGCACCAGTGCAGACTTCTGGTGTCCACCCAAAGCAGAGAGGAGGGATCACTTAATGATCATTCTCATTTCCATATTCTCCAGGGGACTACTAACCTGTGAGATCTATGGCTGGTGTTAGGAAGACCAGAAGTCACGTGCTGCTGAGGTTCTATTGTGTTGTGGCTGCTTTCATTTTAATATCATCACACAGTCTGTCTCTTGTAATTATCACATTTTAATCTTCAGACAACTCCTCTAAGCAAAGAGTATCTTCATTTTCTGGCATATCCTCAGTCACACAGACTCCAGCACCAGTTAAGATTTCACACACTCTCGTCAGATCCTGTATCGACATCCTATGGTTGTATCCCACTAGCCAGGAGAGCTTGTATGAATTACGTGGCAACAACATTCTCCCATAATACAGAATTCACAAGGGAGTGCTGCTTCTCTGAGTGGATTTCCAGTGACCCATTTAACCCCAATGCTAAGTTCATAGGCATTGAGGCTCCATCTTCATCCACTATGATCCAGTAAGTGGAGCCTAGAGATAGAGGGAAAGGGTAAGCAGGGTCAAGGGCCTTAGCAAAGAGTCCTGCTTCTCCCCTGACAACTATGATGCAGAGACAATGCCTAAGGATGCCAATGGGTTTACTTCATGCAGACATCTGATTCTGGTTCCTCATACATAGTGACAGAGGCTGGGAAATGATACCTGCAAGTGGGAACTTGTCCCCCATTAGTGTTTTTCCTTGGTCAGCTCTGTCCCTTTTTTCAGTCTGAGACTGAGCTCCTCTTGAGGTCCCAGCACCACAAAATCTGAAGTGTAGGGTAGTGAAGATGGATAAGTGTTGGATTCTTCTAGGTTCTTGGCTATGAATGCTTAAATGAATTTATGAACATGTCAGTTTAGTTAGGCCAGTAAAAACAATTTATCTGGGAAATGGAAAGAACAGAGCTTGCAGAGAAATGGGAGTGAAAGATGGGAATACACACCAAGATTTGTTGCAGGCTCCTCTAGGCAGGGAGAGAATGCTCTGCATTGTGTGGTTACCTTTTAAACTGTTAATTATTACTCCCCCCACTAATAATAAGGTGATGGGCCCAGCTGTTATTGGTTACCACACCAATGGAGGGGGCCAATGATGAGGCCTGTTTGGAATATCCAGGACCAAGGGGAGGTTCCATAAAGAAAACTGGGGCCTCAAGTTTACACTCAAGGTTCCAGCAAGGTTTGCAGCCATGTTGTCTGCCAGCCATGTGGTCTGCCAGCCATGTTGTGACTTGCCTTCTCCCCCATTTCCCTGTACTAACTTATCTCAACTCCCCCCTCAGACAGTTCATGCTCTTATTCTTAAGGGGGTGCTGAGGGGCCATGATCATTCTTCTGTAGTTACTTCCTGCTGGTTAGGCCAGTAGTCCCTGCCTCACAGGGTATAAACCTCTCTGGCTATTCTATTGAGGTTGACAGAAAATGGGTTTCACATTGTGGTTAGAAATGGCTGAAATCCCCACATGACAAATATCTTGTTTTGGAAGGCATTGATTCTGAAAGAAATAAACTTAGAATTTTGAAGATATATGGTCTCACTAAAAGCATAAAGTAGATGCTGGTAAATGGGCCCAAAAAAGGGGCCAGCTATGACATACTGGACAATGAGTGAGAAAGGCCAGGAGCCTCAGCAGCAAGAGAGTCTGTTTGCTGCCATAGGACTTCTAAGGAATGGCTAGTTTCTTCTATGTTGTTAGCTCGAGGGAGAGATAATGGGATTTGGTATAAATTGCCAATCCCAGTTTTCCATGGTGGTGGTTATGTTTAAGACAGCTAAGAGGGGAACAAGAAGACACATTTCCCTTTTAGTTATTGTATAGGGAAAAATTAAAGGAAATGAAAATAGACAAGATTTCTTAAGGAGTGTCTGGCTTGCCTGCCCACTAGCAATAGGTGTTTGGGCTAGAGTTAGAGGGAAGAGCTGGCTTTGACACAGACACTACTCAGCTTTGTGTCTTGAAGAGGTATTTCAGGCCATCCAATGACTGGCACTTGTATTCCCATCAGGTGCTTCTGGTGAGGTGGCACTTCCTTGGGCAGCAGGTTTCACTTGAGTAAGTGCACCCAGCTGGCAATTCCTGTAACTTTAACAGCTGTGGGAGTGACTAAAACCACAGAATAATGTTGCTTCCATTTTGGTTTTGAGAATGAGGTTTTTATCAGAACCTAATTTTCAGATCCTGGGTGAGGAAAGGTTACCCATAGACTACCTTGAAGGGGTTAAGCCTAAGTGGGTCCTAAACACCTCATATACCATTTCCCTTCTGGTGGGAAAATGCTTGGCCCTGGCAGGATGGCATGGAGGTCTGCCAGTCCTCCCCAGGGTATGAATGGGAAAATTTGGGGAATAAGGGCTAGGAGGGAGACCTGGGTTAAACATGTCTTTTACCTGATGTGGGGTGAAGACTGTAAGAGATCACTCCCAAGTTAATTTGGTGAATTTTAAATTAAAAGGGCTGTTGTCCACACTGCTCTCAGGCAAAGTGGCTATTCCTTTATCTTATAGGCATGTTTACCTACTTGGAAAATGAAGTTTACCAGGATAATTAACATGTTCAATATCCCTCTGCATATAATCTAGAAATGAAAAAATATCACTGCAATCATCAGGCATATATCTAGAATAAGAGAGATATAGGTACAATACTTAACACTAGTCAATTCACTATCCAATGCATAAGATTCTCTTTGAGCTGCAGCTAATAGATCTAAACTCTAGATTTGAAATACCATACATGTTCTCTCTCCATGGGAGTAAGGTATAATGTCAATTGTGTTTAATTTTTTATTTTTATTTTTTAATTTTTAATAAAAGATATTTAGATTACATAAATGTTATATAAAAAAATATAAGGGGTTCCCATATACCCCACTCCCCACACTGCCTAAATTTACCCACATTAACAACATCCTTCATTAGGGTGGTATATTCATTACAATTGCTGAACACATTTTGGAGCATTGCCACTAAGCATAGATTATAGTTTACACTGTAGTTTATACTCTCCCACAGAATTCTGTAGGTTATGGCAAGATATATAATGGCCTGTATCTGTCATTGCAATGTCATTCAGGACAATTCCCAAGTCCCCAAAATGCCCTTATATCACACCTGTTTTCCCTCTCCCTCAGAAATTCCATTGGCCACTGCATCCACATCAATGATATAAATTCTTCCATTACTGGAATCACAATGTCTATAGTAGAAAGCCAGTAAGTCTACTCTAGTCCATAGTTCATTCCCCAATCCTGAGGATTCTGGGATGCTGATGCCCACTCCACCTCTAATGGAGAGGGTGCTTCAGACCCATACAGCTGATGGATGGGACTCTCTTGCTTGCAGTTGTAGACTCTATTTGTTTCTTGGTAACATGGTTGTCTATCATCACCTCTTAGTTGTCCTGGGTCAATGAACTGGAGAGTAGGTGTTGCAACTCTGCTAAGGCTTAGGGTCCAGCTGGTATATGGACTGTCCAAAGATGCAAGACTCTTGGATGTACAACTACCAACTCCAGCACCTACTGTAGGTTCAAATACAACAGACCAAAGAGCCATATGTACGGAAACCACAACTGAGCCAAATCTGTCACACTGGGCAGCACAAACTACAAAGTAGGGCCCACTGGCAAGGTACAGAACTCATGTGCTTTCTGCCCTGACCATACTGTCTAGGTATCTCCAGAGTGCTCAGGAGCCCCTTTATTTGTGGTATTGTGTAATTGGTAGTCAATAAGATCCTGCTGAGATATACATAAGCGTAACCTCTGGAATGACCTCTCGACTCACTTTGAAGCCTCTTAGACATATAAACTCATTTGTCTTTACCTTTTCCCCCTTTTGATCAAGGTCTTTTTCCAGTGGCATTGCTAATTGATGCTTGGTAGTAATCCCTTGATGCCAGGGAGTTTCATCCCTGTGAGTCATGTCCCATGCTGGGGCGAAGTTATTGCATTTATATGCTGACTTCAGCTAGAGAGAGGCCACATTTGAGCAACAAGGAGGCTCTCAGGAGGTAACACTTAGGCATCCTATAATAGTAGGCTAAGTTTCAATTTCAAGAGTAAAGGTTCATAAGCACAGTCATCAATATCAAGGGCTTATCAATGGATGATCCTCCTTCACTAGCCATTGTCTCTGTACTTGGGGGATTCTTGCTGTTGCATTAGAGAATGTGGCAGAGCTCCCAAGGATGGGAATTCAATATTCTTTTGGTTATTGTGTGAATCTCCACCCACCATGACAATGCCCCATGAATATTTGAACACATTTATATGTCTTATATGTATGCCCAGGTGAATCTTCTCCCATGTATCCCCCATAACTGACACCACACTCAAATGATCCCCTCCTGCCACAGTGTAACACTCTGTGATCCAAAACATCTTCAAAAATGAAGCCAATAAAATAGACAAATACAATTAATAAGAAAATGAAATAACAATAGTTTTAAAAATAAGAAATAAAATACAAAAAATAAAAAAATAAAAAAATTAAAATTTGGGATAAGAAAAATTAATGAACAAATATAAATTTTTTTTGGCATTTTGCCTTTCATCACTGTAAAATCTCTTGTCCTGTATGTAGAGTGATATTTCCTTCCATTTATTCCCACAATGTCTTATTATTTTCATTTTGTCTTCAAAGAAGTTTTAGGTCACACTAAAGTCACATACAGAGTACAGGGAATTCCCATATACCCAACATCCTCCCCCTTTTTCTACTTACCCTATTGATAAAATTTTGTTAATAGTTCATTTGTTACAACTGATGTATAAATATTGAACATAGCTACAAACCATGGTCAATGGTTTACATTATGGTTTACATTTTGAACCATACACTTTTATAAATTTTGAATGAAATTTAACATGGCCTGTATCCATCATTGCTAGATCATGTAGAACATTTCCATTGCCCTCAAAATGCCACCTATTCCATGTATTCTATTCCTCCCTCCCTCTCTGCTCAGGACCCATAGCAACCACTAGGCTTCACTCTTTGCAGGACCAGATTCACAGTTACTTTGAACAATGGCTTCACACACTGGTTTT
>JAQZBX010077077.1:0-14335 GCA_029593785.1 Cabassous unicinctus | reverse complement strand
GGCATGGAGGGATTATTACCAAGCACCAACTAGTGATTCATTTGGAAAAAGTCCTAGACCAAAAGGGTGAAACAGTAAATTCAAATGAAATTTTATGGCTAAGAGATTTAAAAGTGATTGAGGAGATCACTCCAGAGGTTACACTTATGCACATCTCAGAAGGATCTCACTGACTGCCACAGTAAACTGTGCCTCAGGAAGATGTTCTCTGAGGGGTCTAGAGATATCTGGATCATATAGACAGGGCAGATAACCCCAGGAAATTGGCTCCCTGTCTGCAGGCTTTACCTTGGAATATATAACCCATCACCCAACATATAAGATTTACACTCATTTATAATTTTCCTAAACGTGGTTCTTCTGCCCCATTTATTTGAACCTATAATTAGCATTTTACCCACTAAATATATGTCCCAGAGACTTAAAGCTTCCAGCTTTACCTTTGCTGTTTGAGCCTTGAATCTCAGAAGAGGTGTAACCAACACATACATGTAGTCAACGCATTCTCTCCAGTAATTGGACTGATCCAGGACAACTAACAAAAGGATGATGATGGACAATGCCCACACCAAAAAAGAGAGAGTACCCTCAACTGCAAGCAAGACAGTTCTATCCATCTTCTTTATGGGATATAAGCCCCCTCTCAACAGGAAACAGAGGAAGCATCACCATTCTTAAATCCTCAAGATTGAGGAATGAACAAACATAAGGGGGAATGCAACAATGGTCTAAAGTAGACTTATTCTTATTCTAATAATGGAAGAACTTGTAACACTGAAATAAAGACAGTGGTCAATATAGGTGTCGAGGGGAGGCAGAGGGATGAACAGCTGTAATATGGGCATTTTTGGAACACTGGAATTGTTCTGCATGATATTGCAATGATGGATACAAGCCACCATACATTTTTTCAAAACCTATAGAATTGTGCGGTGCAAAGTGTAAACCATAATGTAAGTATAGACCATGCTGAGTAACAATGTTTCAATATGTGCTCATCAATTGTAAGAAATGCACCACACTAATGAAAGATGTTAATGGGGAATGTGGGAAGGTGAAGGAGTGGGGTATATTGTAATCCTCTATTTTTTTTAATATAACATTCATTTAATCTAAAACTCCTTTAAAATAAAGAAAAAAATGCTTAAAAAAAGAAAGCACGGAGGCAAAAAAAATAGGGGTATAAATTACTTAAGGTGCTGAAAGAAAAAAATTGCCAACCAATAGTCTCATATCCAGCAAGAATTTATTTCTAAAGTAAGGAAGATGTTAAGACATTCCTAGATAACCAAAAGCTGAAGGAGTTCAACACCACTATCCATGCCCTAAAAACAATTCCAAAGAGAGTTTTCAGACTGAATGGAAAGGATGCCAGATAGTTGATCAAAGCAGAATAAAGTAATAATATCATCCAGTAAAAAAATTACATGGATAATTATAAATGCCAGTGCTACTGTAGAGATTTTTAATGTGACTTCATTTTTACTTCTTACAAGTGCTAAAATTCAAAAACTTAAAATTGTTGATAAACCTATGATTTTGGAGGTACAATGTACAAAGGTACAATTAATAACTAGTCTAAAATAAATGGATAGGGGATGTGCAGTTAAAGGAACAGTGTATTGGAAATCTATTGAAGTTAAGTTGGTATGGTTTCAGATATGATTAAACATTAATGTTAACTACAAATAAAATATATGAAAAATATATTCAGAATGAAATGAGAAGGAACTTAAATGGTAAAATACAAACAATAAAATAAATATGAAAGTAAATATTAAATGTAGAATTGAGGATCAAAAATGGTATAAAATGAGGAAAAAATAACAAAATGGCAGAAGTCCTGCATTATCAGTAGTTATTTTAAATGTAAATAGATTAAACTCTCCAATCAAGAGGCAGAGATTGGCAAAATTAATGAAAGGTTAGACCCAACAACATGCTGTTTATAAGAAACTCATCTTATATTCAAAGACACAAGTAGATTGAAAGTGAAAGGATGGAAAAATACACCAATAAAATAGAAACCAAGAGACCTGGAGCAGCTAAACATACATTAGATAAAAAAGACTTGAAGTAAAAAAATAAATAAATAAAAAGAAATAAAAAGAAAAGAGAACCTGTTATAAGGGACAAAGGTCACTATGGAATGATAAAGTGGTCAATAAGAAGACATAACAATTATAAATGTATCTTTATCTAATGGTAAATTCACCAAATATATGAAAGAAAAATTAACAAATATGAAGGGAGAAATAGACAGTTCTACATTAACAGTAGGAGATAACAATGAACTACCTTCATTAATGGATAGAAAATCTAGACAGAAGACCAATAAGGAAAAATCTAGACAGAAGACCAATAAGGAAAAAGAAGACTTGAATAATAATCTAAACTAACTAGGCCTAAAATACATACACAAAACACTTCATTAAACTGCAGCGGAGTACAAATTCTTCTCCAGTCTAATTTTTATTAAAGAAGTTGTAGGTTTACAGAAAAATCATGCGAAAAAACACAGCATTCTCATATATCTTCCCCAGTATTTATCCACTTACATTTTTGTGGCAACTTTTCATTCAGAATATATTTTCTAGCAAGTCAAATTCATGAGATACCAAATAACAAATGTTGGAGGGGGTGTTTAGAAATAGAAAAACATTTTCACGTTTGGTGTGAATGTAAATTGGTTCAGCTGCTGTAGAAGACAGATAAGTATTCCTCAGAAATTATAGAACTACCAAATGTGCAGCAATCCCACTTGTTAACATAAATAACTAAAAACAAGGGCCCCAAACAGATATTTGCACACCAATAGACGTAATGGCATTATTCATAATTGTCAAATGGTGTAAGTAATACAAGTGTCTATCAATAAAGAACTGTATATACAAACTGTGGTGTATGCATACACATGAATAGTATTCAGAGTATAGTTCTGATATGTGCAAAAACATGTTTATTAAAGTAAGCAAGCAAAGAAGGACAAATAGTTTCTGTTCTTAGTGATATGAAATAATTAGATTAAACAAATTCTTAGAATCAGAATATATATTACCAGGGGCCTACGTGGGGTTAGGGAGTGGGGAATTAATGCTTAATAGGTACAGAATATCTGTTTGGTGAGATGGAATTTTGTAATGGGTCTTGGTGATAGTAGCAAAATATTGTGAATATAATTAACAGCATTGAATTATATATTTGAATGATATATTACAAAGGGGAAATTTGAGATTGTATATATGTTACTGGAATTTAAAAAAATAAAAAATATATTGGACTACAACACAGGCAGTGAACCCTAATATTACTATGGACAATTAAAATAATAATTTTTCATTAATTTGAACAAAGTTACCACACTAATGCCAGCTGATAAAAATAGGGGGAGGTAAAGGAGAACTTTGTGTTTTGCATGATTTTTCTGTAAACCTACAAATTCTCTAACAAAAAAAAATGTTATAATACATACATATGAACCCAAAATCAAAATACATCTTGTCACGGAACTTAGAACATATGAATGCATTCCTTCTGAATTGAAATGGAACATCAAATAAAGTACAACTGATACCAACATGTGATTTTACTCAATGAGGAGGTCCTGTAGGACTTTCCCAATGATACTCCATGGAAAACACAGTAATACTAGAGGAAGAACATGGATTATTGGAAAGAGTAATGTTGGGTCCCTTTCCATTTTTAACAATTAGTAAATGATATACATATTCTAGAAAATGCAAGTAGCATACAGTAGCATTTCTAGTATATTAATGAAAAGCTCTGATTTTTTCTACCTTCAATTTAGCACTATTCTGTTATATCTTCAAAATATTTCCTACTTTGTATTCTTTCTCAGAGTCAAAATCATTCCTCCACATTGAAAGTTATATTTCTGCTCAGCAATGCTCTTTATAATTGCTCTGTTTCAAATTATTATGGTCACTTTCATTTCATCCATTTTTCAGTAATGTTCAATGGTCTTAACGTCTAGAGTGTGTGTGTGTGTGTGTGTGTGGACACACATGTATGAGCAAGTACATGTATGAGCAGCCTGTAGGTTAGAAAAGTGGATCTTTCCCCCAATATTCCATTTCAAATCTCTTTTTTATCATCTACCAATACAATTATTATAAGGTACTGACTCAAGCAATTGTGGAGGCTGGCAATTCTGAAATCGGTAAAGTGGGCCATAGACTGAAATTACTCATAAAGTGAAGCTGAAATTTCAAGAGCAAATTCCAAATTGGGAAGGGGGCAGGTTTGAAATTTCAGTACTAGCTGATTATGAAAACTTGAGTTAGAAATTCTTCTGACCACTGGAATCCTAAGATCTTACTGTTAAAACCCCCAAATGATTGGTTGTGGTCCACCACAATTTGGACTGTAATCTACTTTACATAAAGTCATCAGATTGTAGAAGTTAACCCAATATACAAAACACCTCCACAGTAACAACATGGCCAGTGTTTGATCAAACAACTGAACATCATAGCTTAGTAAAGTTGACATGTAAAATTAATCATCACAGTCCACCCTTTTGCAACATGGCACATAGATGCATCTCCTTAAACCATATTTAATATCCTAATAAAACCAATAACAAAGTAATATTTCTGCCTAATGTGACACAACCACACTGAGAGAAAATATGCTAATTCTTTCCTAAAGGAGGTTGTAATACCTTGGGTGATTTTCACTCTTGTCCTTGATACACTACCACTTAAATACCATTATGTAAATTTAAAACAACAAATGTTATATGATAAAGGGAAGAAAATAAAGAAATTCATGACAAGGTATAGAAGACAATATTCATAAAAATACAGCCTTCAATTCAGCAATTGGTCACGTGGTCATACCTGTTATTTGTACCTAAAACTACCTTCTTACTCAATCCATTCCATGTTTCCTTTGTCCTCAGAAAGCATCTCAGCTGGTCATGGTTCTTCGCCTAGTGGGTTAACCCAAACCTATTTTCCTGAAAGTCTGGGTCATTGGTATTTTTGCCTGAATTAGATTGCTGTTGTTTTCCAAATACTTTAATCTTAAGGCATAATAGTACTAACAGACACTTTAAGGGATGACCTGTATGCCAGACA
Source organism: Cabassous unicinctus (assembly GCA_029593785.1). Classification (NCBI taxonomy): domain Eukaryota; kingdom Metazoa; phylum Chordata; class Mammalia; order Cingulata; family Chlamyphoridae; genus Cabassous; species Cabassous unicinctus. Next base: position 9,233 of record JAQZBX010077077.1, on the reverse strand, counting down.
TACTCTTCTTTATTCCATTGTGTAGCAGCAGCCCAATTTCCCTTTGGCAATCAGGATCAATTGCCCCAGCCAGAACTATAACTCACTTCGCTGTCTGTTGGTTCAACAGCATGATGAGTCCAAAGTGATTGGGTTGCAGTCTTGAATTCCAGATCAATGTAAATATTGTATATCCTGGTGGATGCTTTCCAATACTTTGGAAATAATTCCTCTCTAACAACAGAGCATAAGGTCACAGTGTCAGTGGAAACCTTTTGTTAGTTAGCCACAAGGGCTAATAATGGGTGGTGAATCTCCAATTTCCATCACTTAATTCCAGGGCCCATGAATCCTGGCTAAAAAGAAGGAGCACATATATTGGACACCAGTTTAGAGCATATACAGCTTCTTGGACTACATTGTCCCAGCTCTACACGGTATTTCCACATAGCTGATGTCATAATTTAATCTTCCAAAGGATGTTTCACTGTTCTATTGATCAAGGTGCTTTTGGATGATGGGGAACATGATAGTACTAGGAATCTCATGAGCCTTTGTCTATTACTGCACTTTGAAGTGCTTTGAAGTGATTTACTTGATCAGAAGCAATGTTGTGGGAAATACCAAGATGATAGATAAGTCATTCTGTAAATTCATGGATAAGGCAGAAGAATTCAATACAGGTAAGGGAAATTCATACCCGGAGTAAATGTCTATTCCATAAGGAAAAAATGTTGTGCTTTCCATGATGGAAGAAGTCCAGTGTAATAAACTGGCCATGAGGGAGCTGGCTGATCACATTAGGGAATGGTACCATAGCAGGGAATCACTGTTGGTCACTCTTTATGGCAGATTGGGCACTAAGTAATGGCTGTAGCAAGGTTGGCCCTGAGGAGTAGAAGTCCATGTTTCTGAGCCCATGAATAACCTCCATCCCTCTCACCATGTCCACTTTGATCATGAGCTATTAGCCAATGACAAGAGTGACTGGGGAAAGAGGCCAAGAGATATCCACATTATGCGTCAGTCTAACCAATTCATTATTAAATTCCTCCTCTGATGTTACCATTTGTTGTACATTGAAAGGGACACAAATCACTTCACATTATTGCCCAAATACACATATATATCCACTTGCCTTCCCAAAGACCTCCTTGTTACAGTTTGTCAGTCATATACTTTCCATGTCCCAGACCATCTCAGCAAATAATTGGCCAGGGCCCAGGGATCAGTGTAGAATCACACAACTGTCCATTTTTCCTTACATGCAAATGAACAACCAGGTCTACTGCCCAAAGTTCTCTTCACTAGAGGGATTTCTTTGCACAACTTTCCTTCAGAGAAACCCAGTAGTCCTGCAGTTGTCCACTTTTGGGTAGTGCCTGTGTACTGTGCAGAACTACCTGTAAAAAAGGCAAAAGGTTTCTCTTATTATTCAACTGATTATGAGGTTCTCCCTGTGGCAGTGTGAGATTATTTATTAATTCCAAAAAAGGAGATTATTTTTTCAAACTGGTCTGTTCCTCTTGGCAAAATACACTTTGACTGTATTAGATCCAGCTGAGATGTCTTTGATTAAATTCTTTTAAGTTAGGGTTTTGAATTGACCATGTCAGCAGGGTGTAACTCAGGTTAAGACTCTGCCCCTTTGGTGGGATGATATAAATGGGCACTCACACAAGAAAACACAAAGAAGAATGCACAGGAAGAGAGAACTTTGTTATGACATGAAGAGGACAGAACTTTGATCCTGCAGCCCCCAGGAAAAAATACAAGCCCTATGCCAGCCTGTAACTTAGAGAGAAAAAGGCTGAACCCTTGCAGAGATCAGTAAACATCTTACTTCAAATGTGGCAACTTACTTTGGTGAGAAACCAACCTTGAGTTGGACTCTTTAGGCCTTCTAACTGTAAGCTTTTACCTCAAATAGATAGCCTTTATAAAATTCAACCGATTTCTGGTACTTTGATTCAGCATTCCTTTGTCTGACTACTACAGAATTTGGTACCAGAAGTGGGGTATTACTTAAGCAATTACCAAAAATGCTGGAAAGGTTTTTAAGTGGGTAAGGGTTATTTTTTGGAAGATTTGTGAGATGCTTGATAGAAAAGGCCTAGATTGCTTTGAAGAAACTGTTGATAGGAATATGCAAGCTAAAGAGATTTTTTATGAGTAAATGATGAATCTGGTTTTGGAAACTGGAGGAAAGGTGAACCATGTTTTAAAATTGCAAAGAACTTAGCAAGATTGGCTCTTGATGTTCTGTGGAAGGCAGAATTTGAAAATTGCAGACCTAGGCATTTAGCTGAAGAACTTTCCAAAGTAAACTCAGAGAATGTGGCTTGGCTTCTCCTTGCATCTAATATTAAAATGCTAGATGATAGAGATAAGCTAAGAAATGAATTGTTGAGCACAAAGAAAACAGAAACTGATTCTGGAAATTCAAAGCCTCTGGAAATCAAGTCCCCAGATGATAGTGCCCCATTTCAGGAATTAACTGTACTTGGAACTTGTAAGACAGGATTGAAAATGCAGTTTTCCAGGAAAGACTTGTGCCAAATGGTACTGTCTGGTGGGTTAGAACCCTGATTCCTGCATGCTAAACCGACAAGCTTTTTGAGAGAGCTGTATGAACAAAACCACTGTCAGCCTGGACTAAAAGGGACACTGGAGGGGATAGATGGAAGGAAAAACCACTTTAAAAGGAAACCATGGAAGCAGAGGATTGGAATTAAAACATCTTTTGAGCCAAGAGTGGAACCCGACCTATGTGTACAAAGAGGTTGACTTTTCCCTGTGATTTGAAGAGGGTGGATGTTTCAGCCTACTATTCAGGGAGAGTTTTTCTGCCCCAGGCTACAGAGAGGGTGAAGCGTATTCCCCAAAGGTTGGGGAGAGCGAGATCAACACCGCAGTGCCCTGACAAGGGTGGAACAGTTCCCCATAGGTCAGGGAGAGTTAGGGTCACATGCCATTGCTCTGAGAGGGGTGGGCATGTCCACCATAGATTAGGAAAGGCTAGGTGACCAGCTCACTGTTCTGAGAGGGTTGGATCTCTATGTCAGAGACTAGGGAAAATTTTGCTCCAGCCTCACTGTACTAAAGGGGTCTCATGATCCTTTTTATTTCTTTGGTGTCAGAGCATGGGGGAATAGTGGCCATAACCCCAATATACTTGGAGGGTGAGTTCTGGAGCTGTTACCACCCAGATGCTTGATGAGGGAAAGGGGCCATTGAGGAAGACTGTGAAATTGGCGGGCACCCATGAGGCCCCAGGAGGAACAAACCATCATCTAAAGAATGACTCTCAGACTTTGAAATCTAATGAATTATGCCCTGCAGGTTTTGGACTTGTTGGGGAGTAGTGACTCATGTTTCCCTCCTTAATTCTCCTCATGTTTTTCCTATGTCTGTCCCTCCGTATAGTGGAAGCAAATAAATTTTTTGTAAGATTCACAGGTCTACAACCAGAGGGAAATTTGCCCCAAGAAAAACTATATTTCTATAAATAAATGTGATGTGATTTTATACTTGGGATTTCTAACTGAAAGGATTTAAGGATTTTTAAATATTGTAATGTCTTTTTGGAATCCAGATTGTGGAGTGTGGCAGTTTCATGTTATTTATGAATTCCAAAAAGAGAAATTATGTTTGTAAACTGGTCACTTCCTAGGGTGTGACACCCTTGGATTGTATTAGATTCAAATGAGATGTCTTTGATTAAATTATGTTAAGATTGAGCTTTGATTCGATGACATCAGTAGGGTATAATTCAGGTTAAGTCCCCTTCCCCTTGGTGGGATGATATAAATGGACACTCCCTCAAGAAGAAACACAGAGAAGACACATGGGAAGATAGTACTGTGATCCTGTGGCCCTGGGAAGACAGACAAGCTCTATGCCTGTCTGTAGCTGAGAGAGAGTGAAGCTGAACCCTCAGAGACCTGCAACCATCTTGCCTCAACATGTGTCAATTGACTTTGCTGTGAAACAAACCATGATTTGGGCTCTTTAGGGTCTATAACTGTAAGCTTTTGTCCCAAATAAATACCCTTTATAAAAGCCAATCAATTTCTGGTATTTTGCATCAGTATCCCCTTTGGCTTACTAATACACTCCCAAAGAGGCCATAGTACAGGCAGGAGAGATAACTTAATGTGGCAGGAATGGGAGCCATGGACATTTTGACTACTTCTACATGTAACTTACCTGAGACTTCAGGGTCTCTTTGCATGTAATCTCATTTTTATCACATCTATTTGATGATGGAATGCTGCTGTGCATCTTTGTTATTTCCAATCTTGTGATTGTTGAGTCAGGCAATAATAAGGACAAGATAGACAGCACTGGCTGCATAACAAGTTTATGTGCTTAGTCTCTGCTAAGGCCCAGTAGGAAGATAAAGCTTTTTCTTCAAAAAAAAAAAAAAAGAGTAGTTATCCAGAGATTATGACAGGGCTTTCTCCAAAATCTGAGGTTCTATGCTGTGATTTACTTATAATGGTCTACCAAATGCTCCAAATGACATCTGTATTTTCCATTTACACTTCAAAACCAACTGACTGTGCTGGACCTTATAGCCCAAGGAGCAAGGCAGCATGCATGGAAGACTGGACGTAAAGTAGAGGCATCTGTTTTTCTTGTCTCCAGAATGCTAGATGGAAATCCTTGGCCCATGGTTTTTCTGTCACAAGACAATACATTTGGCAGCCTCTCCTAGTTCCTCCTTCTTCTACCAGGTGCTGATTACTTTCAGCTCCTGGCTGCTCCCTCTAGCTTTCTGCATGTCTGTGACCTTCCCTAAAAGGCCTTTAGTAATTAAGTTAAGGCCTATCTTGATTCCTCTGGGCCACACCTTAACTAACATAACTTCACTTAAAGGTCATATTTACAAGAGTTCATACCCACAGGAATGTATTAGGTTTAAGAACATGATTTTCTGGAGTATATAGTCCAAGCCACCATATATATGTTGCCTCAAAAACCTAAAAAGGTTTTCTAAAAGTTGTGCCTCTTTTTGATCATCCTAGGGGTCAGATGTAACAGCTTACTCTTTACCTTTGAAGGGATGCTTCAAGTTATGGCACACCATTGAATGCCTAGAATTTCACTAAGATGTAATTCCCCTGAATAATTGTTAGATTTACTTCCCACCCTCTGAAGTACAAATGTCTTATCAATAACTTTAAAGAAGTTTGCTGCCTCTTGCTGACTAAGTCCAATCAATATAATGTTATCAATATAATGGACCAGGGTGTGATTTCTGTAATAGAAAAATGATCAAGTGCCCTCTGGACTAAATTATGACATAAGGCTGAATATTTGATATACCCCTGATGTACGATAGTGAAGATTTACAGATGACCATGCTGGCTGAAAGAAAATAGTGTCTGATGGTTTGTACCAGCAAATGTCAAGGAAAAAGAACCATTTCCCAGATCAATACCTGCCTACTAGGTACTAAGGGATGTGTTAAATTGATTAAGCAATGATATCATTCTGGAACAACAGCTGTAGTTGGATTCACCACCTGGTTAACTCTAAGATAATACACTGTTATCCTCCAAGATCCATCTGTTGTCCTCACAGACCATGTAGGAAAGTTTCATTTTCATTGGAATCATCATACTTGTACCCTTCAAGACCTTCATGGTGGCACTAATATCTGAAATTTCTTCTGGAATGTGATATTGCTTTTGATTTACTATGTTCCTAGGTTTAGGCAGTTCTAATTGCTTCCATTGGCCTTTCCTATGTTAATAGCCCTCACTCTACAGGCCATGGAACCAATATGGGAATGCTGCCACTTGTTAAGTATGTTTATTCTAATTATGTATTCCAGAACTGGGAAAATATACATAGGATGGATTCAAGGATGCACTTTCCATCTATGAGACAGACATGAGCTCAAAATACATTCAGCACTTGATGTCCATATGCCTCTACTCTGAATGGTGGACCATAATGACATTTTGTGACCCTGAACTCAGTGTCACTTTGTTCACGTCCTACTTCAATTCATCATAGCGCTTCCTCAGTGAACCGTTCTTCAGGTTGAGAAGGTAGCAGTCGGAATCCAGCTCACTGATGAAGGTGGAGATGTGGAGGGAACTCGGGTAGTCTCCAGCATCACACTGTTGACCGACAGCCACGACAGTTCACTAGCAAGAATTAAAACTCCTGAAAGATAGTCTTTCTTTTCAAGACGAAATCCTTTCTCCCGATCTGGCTCTATCTCAAGAATTTCTGTAACCCCTTCTTGTCACCCGTGTTTCTGATTCCAAATACACAACAGATGTTGCCAAGAAAACTAAGCCTTGCAATACAAATCTCCAATGCTCATGAAATCTGTAGAACTGTTCAGTAGGAAACTTGGTCTTCAGAGACATTATATGTGTTTTTCCTGTACAAAAATGTTCTCGAGCTTTCAAACACCTCTTTGGAATGTCTTGAAAACCAGCACCCTGATGGACCCCTTGCAGTAGTGCTAAAATCTCTCGAGCTGTTTGTTCTAAAAGCCTACAGCTTTTTGGATTTCCTATCGAATATCCTGCTTAGCAGACAAAAAGCCCTGCAGCTCCGTGATCATCTCGCTCACACACAGGGCGCTAACCATAAAACAACCCCTGCAGAGAAGAAGGTCTGAAGAGTAAGTTCCGGAGAAAAACAGCGCAGTCGGCAGCTCAACTGCTGCCTTGTCCCCTGGCTCTAGGCCACCAGCCTTTCCTTTCAACATAAACCACTCCTTTTAGCATTTTTTAAATGTTGAACCACTCCTGCATACCAGGATTTATACCCACTTGATTGTGATATATAAGCTGTTGAATTTGATTTGTAAGTATTTTGTTGAGAATTTTATGCATCTGTGTTCATTGGAGTATGGGTCTGTAATTTTCTTTTCTTGGAGTATCTTTATCTGACTTTGTTATTAGAGTGATGTTGGCATCATAAAATGTTTTGGGTAATTTTCTTTCTCTTGCAATTTTTTGGAAGAATTTAAACCGGATTGGTATTAATTATTCTCAAAAATTTTTAAAGATTTCCCTGTGAAGCCATCTGGTCCTAGATTTTTCTTATTTGTAGGTTTTTAGTGACTGATTCATTTCCTTACCTGTGATAAGTTTGTTTAGTTCCTGTATTTCTTATAGAGTCAATGTTGGCTGTTTGTGCTTTTATAGGTATTTGTCCAGTTCATCCAGTGTGTCTAATTTATTCTCATAATATCCTTTCGTGATCCTTTTTATTTCTTTGGGGTCATACAAAATGGCCACCCTTTCAGTCCTGATTTTTATTTATTAGCATCTTCTCTTTTTTTCTTTGTTAGTCTAGCTGTTTGTAGATTTTGTTGATTTTCTCAAAATAAACTCAAAGGTTTATTTTCTATATTGCTTTTTTGTTCTCAGTTTCATTTATTTCTTCTCCAATCTTTGTTATTTCTTTATTTCTGCTGGATTTGTGAATTGTTTGCTGTTGTTTTTCTGGTTTCTCCAGTTGTTAAGTTAGATCTTTGGTTTTAGCTCTTTCTTCTTTTTAATATAGGCATTAAGGGCTGTAAATTTCCCTTTCAGCCCAGCCTTCAATGTATCCCATAGAGTATTTTTTTAATTCTTAATTTTATTTTAAGGAGCTTTAGGTCACATAAATGTTATGCCAAAATATAGGGGACTCCCAGACACCCCACCCACCCACAACGTCCCCCCCACAAACAACATCTTTCACCATAGTGGTACATTTGTTTTAATTGACAAACACATATTGAAGCATTCCTACTAAACATGGTCTTCAGTTTGCATTATGTTTTACACTTTGCACCTCACAATTTTATAGGTTTTGACAAGATATATAATGGCTTGTATCTCTCATTGCAATATTATGCAGAACATTTCCAATGTTTCAAAAATGCCCCATGTTACACCTTTTCTTCCCTCTCCCTCCTCTCAGAAACTCTGGAGACCAGTGTCTTTATATTAATGTTACAAGTTCTTCCATTACTAGAATAATAATAAGTCTACTTCAGTCCATAATTTCATTCTTCCTTTATGTTTGTTTGTTTCTCTGTCTTAAGGGTTTTGGGACTGTGATGCCACTCTGCTTCCATTTGAGAGATGACTTAGATCCTATAGGGCAGATGGATGGGACTGTCTTGATTACAGTTGCAGATTCTCTCTGCTCCTTTTGTTTAGTTGTCCTGGGTGGTTCTGTGGAACTGGAAAGTAGCTGTTGGCTGCAACTCTGCTGAGATTCAGGGTTCACCCAGCATATGAGTAGCCAAAAGATTAAATCCTGGGACCTATATTTAATGGGTATAGCGTTAATTACAAGCTTAAATAAATGGGGCAGAAGAGCCATGTGTAGGAAAATTATAAATGAATCTAATTCTGATACATTGTGGGAGATTGGTTTATCATATATTTCAAGGTAAGGCCCACAAATGGGGTCTGACATCCTGATGATGTCTGTTTTGCCTAGATGTAGTGCGTAGATGTTGCTACAACCCTAGGAGCACCCCTACCTGATTCACTGTCTATTGTGGCACACAGTGAGATTAACCTCTGGAATGACCTCCCAACACTCTTTGAAAACATTTAGCCATAAAAATTCATTTCCATTCAATATTTCCCCCTATTGGTCTAGGTCTTTCTCCAATGTGTCATTAGCTGATGCTTGGTATTAATCCCTCAATGCCAAGGAGGTTCATCCTCAGGAGTCATGTCCCACATCGGGGGGAGGATAGTGAATTTATATGCTGAGTTTGGCTTAGAGAGATGCCACATTTAAGCAGCAAGGAGGTTTTCAAGAGGTAACTCTTAGGCAGTATATCTTTCTAGGCCAATTTTCAATTTCCAAAGAAAAAGGTTCATAAGTACAAGCATCAATATCAAGGGCCTAGTGCATTTGTCTGCCCTCCTTTGCTAGAGACTTCCCATGTACTCCATAGATTCTTGCCACTCTATGAGGGACTGTAGCAGGACTCACCAGGATAAGAGTTCAGTATTTCATCAGTTATTCCATGGGCATCCACTACTGAGACAACACCCCATGACACATGAACACACTCACACTCCATAGAGGCATGACCCAAGTGCACCCCTTCACACACACACATCCCCCCACCACCAGTACCCTGGACCAGAGAGATGCCTCCCCATCAGAGCTGCAACCAACAACCTCCTCAAAAACAAAGCCAACAAAAAAATAACAATAACAACAAAAACATTAAACACAAATAAAAAATAAAAGAAAAACTTTTTTTT
>JAQZBX010077076.1:0-14332 GCA_029593785.1 Cabassous unicinctus | reverse complement strand
TTGTGGACTAGAGTGGAATTGGTGGTGTTCTGTTGTTGACATACTGTGATTCAAGCAATGGAAGAAATTGTAACAGTGAGGTGGAGCCGGTGGCCACTGGACATTTTGGGGGCAGGGAGAGGAGGGGCAGTTGAAATACTCGGGCTTTTTTGGGACTTTGGGGGTTGTCCTGAGTGGCGAAGCAGCGACGAATGTAGGCCACTTTCCATCAGAATATACCATGCAGAACTGGAAAAAAAATATATATATATATATTAAAAAGAAATATTTGTCAGCTACATAGAAAGGTCCTCTTTATGTTAGAATAATAAGGTATAACCATTTGAGCTTCTCAACACTGCAGGGGTCTTTCCTACAACATAACTATTCTAGAAACCAAAGAATGCCACAGAAACCAGGCTTAGAGTACATGGTTTTAAGAGTACTTTATGTAAGACTGAAAGAGTTGCAGACAATAACACATCACCTTTGGTTGTGGAAACACTCCTGGCTCCTAACACAGTGTAGAGCAGTGGTAAAGCTATCCAAGGAAATCTACCTGGATTGATCCTTGCCCCTCTGGAGCTGAGAGTGATTTTGTGCACTTGTTTAGAAAGCATTAAGCAGAAATTATCCATTAGTACTTCCGTCTAAAACTGCAAAATCAATTTTGGAATACAAAGAAAAGAAATTTTTTTGGCTTCTGAAATGAATTCTTTTTTCCTCTTCATTTAATATTTGTTTTGCTAGTTCTTCTAAGTCTCTGTTGATGGTATTTACTGTTCAGTTGCTAATGTAATTTTTGGTCTTTAAAGCTTTTAACCTTTCATCTTCGGCAATTCAAGTGGGTTTAAGAAATCCCTTTCATTTTCCCATGTCCAAAAATTGATCTTCAATCAAATACTCTTTCAAATGGCCCAAACACTTTGTTATGTTCTGAACCATCTGTTTAGTGACCTTTCTAGAAGATCTAGTTAGTGTTATTATTTTTCTTCTTCTTTCTCTGGTTAGTATTCTTTTCATTTTCTTTCTTCCATTCTTTCTTTCTCTCTTCCTTTTCTCCTCTTTCTCCTCCTTTTTGAGGAGGAGGTTATTCTGTTAGAGGTAAGTGGGGCAGGGAGTGCTGGACGTGTATGTTGAATGTTTTATAGTCAGACTTCAAGAAGTCATTTTCTTTTTTCGTTGGTTGGTTGGTTTTTCTCTTTAAAGAATTCAGTAGTTTATATCTAATTTTGAAAGCCTGAGATGTCTGCATTTTCAAAATGGTTATTCACATTTCTGAACCACCAAAGTAATCTTTGCTACAAATTGTGGTAGAAATTTTAACTATAAGGTTATTTCCTTCATGGCAAACAGCTTAATTGAGAGATATGATTATCCTCTTAGCCTCCAAAAAAATCCCCATGTTCCAAGATTGAATCCAATTTAAATTCCTTAGTATGATAAATTCTTCAGTGATGTAATAATATAATCCTATTTCCAATGATACAGAAGGTACAGAAACACATTTTTACCATGTCTCTCCTTTTAAAAAATATGATTTTTCCAAAATATTGCAGCACATTTGCTCAAATATAGCATCCTTGGGTGTTTCTTTCGAGTTTTAATTATATCAATCTTTTTATAAAAAGATTTTGAGGTAGAGCCTAGCACATTCCATTCACGCACTGCAGTGATTAATTCCTATTACTGCTCAGTCACTTGTTACTTTATTTTTAGGGGCAAATTTATAGCAAGTCCTGGATCACATGTACAATGGTATTTGAAGTATCTGCAGCTGCTTACATAGCAGAAGTTCTAAGCTACATTCCTGCTGTGAATCATAGGTTTGTGTGGACAGTACCGCAAGCAGCAAGAATAAAGAATTAGCCCTATGGAAGTGTGCACACACATACAAACACACACAAAAGCACCAAAGGATTCCTAATATGTAACATTGGGAGCATCCTTTAAGTGTCTTATCTTCTTCTGGAGATGTCACCTTTAAAGAATGCTATTTAAATCTAGTCAAGTGTGTTCTTGAATCAAGAATCTTTTGATACTCTTGAAATTCTTTTATGAATACATACACATCTATATATCTTACAGACAAATGTAAATGCATGTGTGTGTATATATCATAGAGATGACCTAATAGATTTCTTCCAGTTTTAAAATTCTATGATACATTATTCTCCATCATACTTCACCATGGAACTGCCACTGGGTAATTTGCATTGAAGACATCCCATAAGGTGCTGCTGCCTGTCATATGGTAATAGGGAACTTACAAGGCCTTTCTATTCCAATTACCATAGCCTGTTTTGCATCCATCCAATTCACACAGAAATCTTTACGAGTCACAATATTCAGAACAAAGGCCAAGCATTCAGGTCTTAGAGTTAGATTGCCAGGGCTTGAATCTTGACTTTACTGTTTCTGACCTGGGTAGGCTTGGACAAGTGTTTTCATTTCCCTAAGGCCCAATTTTCTTTTCTGCCTATATCACAGGGCCGGTATATGAATGAAATGAAATAATGTGCAATAAATGCTTAGGACAATTTCGGCCCTTGATAAGTGGAGTAGAGAGAAAGGCCATCATAGGAACAGGTGCACTGTGGAAATAAACATGTGTCTCTTCAAGTAGTATCCAGCAGAACACTTAAAATTCCTTAGTGATGGTATGATCTTCCAGGAAGAAGGTCTCTCAAACAAAGGACAGGCTCCATCTCAAGGAGGAAAGGATAATTGTCTCAGATGGAGCTGGCCAAAATAAGGAAGAAAGTATTTATCCATACTTAATAGAGATTGTTTCATCAGTCAATTGCTCCTATATTCAGAGGTTATATAGGGGAAAGCTTAGGCCCCCAAACAACAAAAAAATATCATGTGACTCAATACAAAAGCAATTATAATGACTATGAAACATGCTCATAAGCGCACCTTAATTAACATAATATTAATCAATGGGAACATAAAGCCCATGAGGGCAGGAAAACTGTCAATTTTGTTCACAGTTATATTCCCAGTGCCTAAATAGTAGGCACTCAATAAATGTGTGCCGAATAAACCAATTGTGAAATAGCTTAGAGAAATATTCAGGACCTGGTAAGGTTAATCATAAGAGAAATTCTAGAGTGATTTTTGAACCCTGTTTTTGTGGATGAGGGAAATATGGATGGAGAGGTAGAGGGGGCTATTTTTCAGGAATTTGGAAGGGTATGTATTAAGGCACAAAATGAGAATGATTAACTTTGCCCTTCATAAGAGAAGGGAATTTTCACTTGGGTTAACACTGTCCTACTTTAGTGCGATGACCAGTTATCAGAGTAAACATTTTTTCTCCTCTCAAGAGAAGTAAGAAAGAAGTCAACACCCATAAGTAAATTCATACTTTTTTCCCCCTAATTTGGCTCAGGATTCAATAAGAGTTTGACCCTTGCCCATAAGAAGGGGACCAAAGGAACAGGAAGGAGTTGGAAATGCCTAACAATTGAAAGGGGTTGTTTGAGATGGGATTTTCCTAGATAGTTTGAGGCAACAGAAAGGAATTGCGGTCAGCAGAACCCCATAAATTCAACCAGCCAAGTCAATCTGCTACATCTTCAATCAAATACTACAAGGCTATATCTTTTATTTATTTATTTATTTATGCCCCCCTTGCTGCTTGTGTTTGCTGTGTCCATTCGCTGTGTGTTTTCTCCGTGTCTGCTTATCTCCCCCTTGCTGTGAGGTCCCGCTGCATCAGCCCACCACGCTGCACAGGCTGGCCTGCCCTCACAAGGAGGGCCCAGGAAGCGAACCCGGGGCCTCACACATGGTAAACGGGGGCTCTATTGATTGAGCCACACCCGCTTCCCTACAAGGCTATATCTTCACTGTTAGAATCTTAAACCTCTATATAGACATTTGACTGAACTCAACTTTGTCATGCTTTTGGGGTATATTAAAAGAGAGGTGCTGTTTTTTTCTTTTAGTTTCTTATTAAATATTCATTTTGAAATTTCCAAACTTGCCACATTTGAACTAAAAGGAAAAGGATGTGATATTTGAGACTCAAAAGAGAAAACATGAGCTCTATGCCCCTGAAAACTATGGTAGAAGATGGAGCAGAGATTTAAAATAAGCAGATGACACTACATGTTTACTGACAACAACCATGAAATCCCAATGCCAACCAATGGGAGAATTCACTCCATAGAATCTTGAGACATTTTTACCATAGGAGAAAAGTGATGTTTTAAGGGAAGAATTTGCAGGGAATAAATGAAAAAATGAAATTGATAGGTTAAGAGTGGTAGCATTTTTATTGCTCCATAGGCAGAATTTCATAAATGAAGTCCTTTAAAATAAGAACCTGTTTTGATGGGCAAAAGCTAAAGTATATAATGCTTTACTACTCTCAGTCCTAGGAAGCAGTTTGCATTGCTAGCCAACCCCAAGAAGTTTTGGGATTTCATGGTTTTCATAAGGGACCAAGATTATTTCCATTTCTGGTTCATTTCCATGTTTTCTGCAATGGATTGATCCATGGGAAATTCATTCTTATCTATGACTCATTCAACAAAATAATGGTTTGCATGAAAACTTGTGATTTTTAGGGCAAGAATAGTCCAGTCCCAAACCTTGGCACTGACTACAAATATCATACCATTGTCATTGCTTTGACACTTTTTTTGCCCAGAAGAAAATTTACCCTGAAATTAATGAGCCCTTCATTTAAGTGCCCTTGCCAGAGCCCCGAAAAGGACCCAGTAATGGTTTACATGTGTTTTTGTGGACTTTGCAGAAATAAAAGTTTTAATTGCAGTTGGGAAAGTATGCTGTCTCTTTCCACAGCAACTACTGCTTTGTCACAGTCTCCGCTTTTTACATGATGTTGGAGCGGCCATAGGCATTTTAGGGGTCTGTCTAAGGCAGTGGTTCTCAATAGGGGGCGAGTCTGCATGTCAGGAGAGTGGAACTGGTATGTAGTTGGTAAAGGTTAAGGATGCTGCTGAACATCCTGCAATGCACAAGACAGCCCCCCCCCATACACACACACAAAATGGGCCCCAAAGTTTCAAGTGTGTTGAGGCTGAGAAAGCCTGGGCTAATGGCAGTTTGAGTAGAGTATATATTTAGTTTGGACTGGTGGGTATATTTACTTGGTGTGCAGTCACCTCCCTTCTTGTATAGAAAGAATGCCCCTGACATCTAATGTGCTTGCCCACCCCGTGATGGGGCACAAAGGAGCAGGGTCAAAAGTTGCCTGCTCTAGAAAAGTCTAAATGTGTCCTAAGATGGTCTAAGTTTGTGGGGAGTGGAGAAGAAGCAAGGTTTAAAAGGAACCAAAGCTAGTCTGTGAAATTCTTCTAGTGATCAGATATGCATAACTGTAAGTGGAGAATATAATCACATTGATGTTGAGTGAAAAGAGATGGCTTGTCAAGAATATGCTCAAAAAAAGAGCAAGTACAGTTATACACTTATCATACTTTTTTCTTCTTTTTTGATGGGACTCACACAAAAGAATTTATCAGAATTCCTGGATTTGTAGGGTACAACTCTGAAGCTCTAAGGTTACGCATTTTATGCATCCCATAAATAACAAAAAAAAAGAAAGAAAGAAAGAAAAACACATTTTGATCAACCATACTCGAGAAAAGATTAGCTTATCTTTCCAGTCTCTCTATAGAAAATAATATTACAAGAGTACTGCCAAATGAAGAGGTGATAAAAGAATAGGAAGCCAAAAAGTATAGAAAAATGTATTACAAAGTGTGTCATGCAACTAATAATAATGTTATATTTCTAAATTTTGTGGTGCCTGTGATACGCCAGGTTTTTAAAAATTCTTTTCTCATCCACAATATTCATTTTTGGAACTAATTTTATATTTTTAATTTTTTTTCCTTAAAGAGGGGTCCAGAATTGAATTCCTTTTATACCTCACAAGATCTCTGTGGGCTGAATAGTTTGTGTTTCAAAGGCAATTATGTTTGGGAGAGAAACGTGTGTGTACAAAAAAATATGTCTGACCCTTTTCTTTTCTTTCCCATGAAGCTCACCCCAGACCAGGTTCTCATCAACCTCAAACTCAGCATAGCCTCCTCATTGGCCCTCCTGACCCCAGACTCTGCTGCTTCAAGTTGGTCCATCCTGCAATCTCCAGCTCGCTGAACCTTCATAAAGTGTCACAGTGAACAGAGCACACACCCATGAACAGAGAGAAAGAGCCGTGGGATAGAAGTCAGAAATGCTCTCCGGCAGCCTGCACACCCTTTGGCCTGACCTTATGGCAGAGCCCTGGAATTGTCTTCCCCTCAAGATTAGGAAGTCCGGGGAACCACTTCGGCTTCATCTTTGTCTTCAGCACCTACCAACAGCGATCTGTCCCAGAGGGCTGACATGAGTGTGGTGTATGTACTTCGTGCATTTTTTAAAATACACGTGAAATCATAAATGCTTATATACTTTAAGCAGGCG
The DNA here is from genome assembly GCA_029593785.1 of Cabassous unicinctus. Classification (NCBI taxonomy): domain Eukaryota; kingdom Metazoa; phylum Chordata; class Mammalia; order Cingulata; family Chlamyphoridae; genus Cabassous; species Cabassous unicinctus. The sequence continues at coordinate 7,906 of JAQZBX010077076.1, read as the reverse complement.
AATTTTGCTACACACGCTGTCCTGAAACTTCCTAGCTGCTATTTGAAGTCTGCTGCATTTTGCAATTCAGCCAGGCTCAAGGTTTCTATCTGGTCAAAGAGAAAGGAACCCTAGAGCCTCCTGCCGGCTGGCCGTCAGGAGCGGTTATTTCTTGGTCACCACGAGGACGTCCCTAAAGCAGCTCTGTCCTCGCGCTGGTCATGGCCCCACTGCTGCTCATCCTGCATCAGCTGTTTGGCAATTGGCTGCCGCCCACACTCTGCCCTTGTCAGTCCCGCAGGGCCACGCTGGGAGGAAAACAGCTTCAGTGTGGGCAGACAGGCACTGTAGGGAAATGCCAGAGTATTTAAGGTAAGCGGCAGGGAGAAGAGAAGGAAGTGACTAAGAAGGAATAAGGAAAAGAGCTTTACAAAAAAGGATGGGAAATGACTGTACCTATGCAGATGTTACTGGTAAAAGTAAAAATGTGAACAGATAATTCTTTTTCAAAACTACTTACAAAGCTAAATTCCACACAGAGGTAATAGCTACACATGGACATGTGCTTACACATATACACACAGTTTTTCTCTACATTGCTGGAGGCAAAACTTGCTCTAAGAGCCATAACATGAAAGAGCAATTAGTATATTCATGAATTCTTATATTTACCTTCTAATTCCAAAAGCTGCTTATTTGTTTTGCTAATAGACTCAGGCCTTGACTACAGGTTATTGATGGGCATTAAAAGCTGTCTTGAATTTCACAAGTCTTGAGTGTTAGTTGAGGAAATTCAAGGCCGCCAATGCTTTCAAATGCTAACATTTCCAATAATGGCCCTAGGCTTTACTTAGATTAACCAACAATTAGATACTATAATTCAAGAGTAAATAGAAGAAGAGTTCATTAATTTGTTAATTGCACTGCTCAGCTACAGACATTATCCTTTCAAACCTACTTGTATCAGATGTATTATTTTAAATATCTGGGAATCATCAAAGACATGCCTGAATACTGAAAACACAAATCCAGCTTTTTTTTTTTTTTCCAGAAAGAGCAAACTCTTAACCTTGCCAGCAAAATCCTTTTTAGTTATATATTTATTCCTAAAATTGATTCTCTTAAAATCTTCCTGAGTCTCCGAGGCTCACAGCAATGTACATTTATTATACAGGATCAATGAGACTGATAAAAAAATTGCAATAACTAGAGAGAATGCAGTTTATACTCTTTGAACTTTATTGTTACTTTGCTTGACTCTCTTTCAATTTGACATTTTAACAACTTGGAGAAATATAGATTATAGAGGCTTGGCAAAAGAGCAAATGTTTTCCCAACTAATCCCCTGAGAATTAAGCCATTTAATTTTAGTGTACAGAAAAAGTGATAAATTACCTGGGATTATACCTCAAAGGTGTAAACTCCGCACTGATGGGTTGCAAGATGATTGTGAGAGAGTAAATCTGAAATGCAAATATGAAAGATTATTTGGTCATTGACCTTTCTTATAGGTTAAGAAAGCTATGTAGGCTCAAATGCCCATTTCAAACCTTTAGTTTGAGATGGTGAATCAATTCATGCCAAAGCAGGATAAAATCTGATGAAAAAAATCAGATGATTCCAATGATTCGGCCAAAGGTTACCAGTTAGATATGTGAGTATCTATGTTAAATATTATTCATCTGATGACAGGAAACAACTTTAATCTATGTTTACTATGTATAAACCATTGTAGCCAAGGACCAAAGATATAAAAATCTCAAGGCCAAAAGCACATCTAGTGAACAGCATGGTAATCTATTTCTTTAATAGACTTCCTAGTCAAACACAATAAAACTCAAACGTCCATTTGCATTCAATCAACTCCATGAAGCTCTCAGGAACGGCAGAATTCCAAGAGAAGAACAAATGGCCAGTATCTTGTTATTCCCGGCTTACAATGTGTAGTATGCATTATTACCTTTACAAATCCACTACAAAGCCCAGGATTAAATATTCTCTTATTGCAATATACAAATTTATTTTTAAAAAAGAAGACCCACCCAATTTAATCTGTGCTTAGAGCTGAGTTTGGAATACAGACTGTGAAAAGAGTCCAGCTCAATGCATAAGTCTTCTCTCTATATATATTTCATCAGTTCTGCCATCTCTGGCACCAAGTCAGCCAATAACTTTTGTTGTTATTGTAAAAGATTATTATTTATTGAATGTAAAATATAATTCTCACTGCTAATTATCTGCACAATCGAATCATTTTATTAAGAACACTAAGTCTCCAGTTTTGAAAAATGCTGAGATGTCTGATTGTAGGTTTAACGTTCACAGAAGGTGACGTTAAACTACAAACTCTCATTTTTATCTCGCTTGTAGTACATGGTCTGATAAATTTTTGAATTCGTTAAGCCACTCTATGCCTTTAATTTTCCCACAATTAAGTTGTAAAATAATCACCATGATCATTAAGCGTCCATATAATACTTTTATACATTCAATGTGTTTTGCAATCATTTATTTTGCAAAGTACATTGTTCTGTAAATCCAGTTTTATCATGTCCTATGTTAGTCCAAGACCCATGTTCTACATGATCAGATGAACAGGTGGTTTATCAATTTTAGAGGCAAAGGTTGCTTTTTATTCAATGTGCCTACCCGTTATTTGCTTGTATCTTTTTGACCTTTGTGCAGACTAACCATGCTGTCTTTATTTAATCAGGAGCCAGAAGAATCTGAGAGTAGAACAAGAGAGTTGTCTTTTCCAGGTACCAGGCAGACAGCTGTGGGCACCCTAAATAGAGTCTGAGATCTGTTGCCATTAGGGCACTGAGTTTCAGTATTTGCCACCCTATCTCCTCTCTGCTGGAAATGGTCAATTATTACAAAAGAGTTAAATAAATCCACGTGACTATAGCTGTCCTCGGTGTTGGACTGGTATCTACAGGGAAGGTCCTGCTACTTCCAGGTTATATGTATTCTATATATGAAAACATCCATACCACTCCCTTTTTTGGTCCAAAGGATTATCTCACTAACTCGTTCCAGGCAAAGGGGCAGCCAATCATTCTTATTGTCAATTCATTCTTATTGTCTCTAGAGTCCTCTTGGCCATTACCACCACATGGGTCCCTAACTAGATTTGCTTTTGTTTATAGGGCTGACACCCATTCTCCATTAGGTCCTCCAAAGATGATAAGGCAGATGTGGACTTTCCCTTTCCCAGACCCTACCTAGCCAGGTGACAATGTACCCACTGCAGGCTTAGGTGGGTGAGGAACAAAAGCAAAAGGCTATCTAATGTAACTCTTCCCTTTTACTAAAATAGAAGGCCTTGCTAGACTGGGAACCTTGCAACAAGAGCACACTAGGAAACGTTCTCTCCCTTCTGGACAGTCTTTCTCAGACACCCCCTCTCCCAAAGAAGGATGAATGAATGTGGAGACTCCAAGTACAACTAATTCTCCCCACCAGAGAGAGCTGTAACTGATTTCCTTACTATATTACCTAAGAGGTAGGCATACCTCACCAAGGGGAACAATAATATTTTCCTAGGAAAAAGCCCAGTCAAATGTCTTATTGAGGTAAGGATATTTCTCCTATTAACCTGACTTTGGTCCCTTTCAGTAAAAGGAGACTGCGTAATTAGGCCAAGACACATTAGGCAGTTTCCTAGCTCTGTCGTCAATATGGCAGATAAATAAATAGGCAGGTAGGTGGGTGAGTAGTAGAGAAACAGACATAGATTTTTTTCCCTGACTCTCTGTCTGTGGGAAATCAGTCTTTCCCTATTCGCAACTCAGTGGTTTTGTTGGGTGGACCATTGAGTGATCCAGTGGTTCTTTCTCTCTCTCTCCTCCACTGAGGTTTCAGGCACAAATAATCATGTACTACTAAACTGCCAGGGCCCATCTTCCCAGGATGTGCAAAATCTCCACCTGTGAAATGAAGCCAACACAGGGAACACATAGATGGAAGATAGAGAGAGGGAGACCGATAGAAAGCTGTAGTTGTTTGAACGTCTGGATCTAGCTGCTACAAGAAGCCACAAATTTCATTTTCTGCAATACCTAGACTGAGTTTAAGTTCTGACATGTACACAGTTTTGTTTTGTGCTTTATCTGTATTTCCTTTCCTTGGTTTTTTTGTTTTTTGTTTTTTGTTTTTTCACTTTTGTAAGTAAACTTGTGATAAAAACAAGTTATAGGGAAACAGATATAGCTCAGTGGTTGTGCGTCTGCTTCCCATGTACGAGGCCCTGGGTTCAATCCTCAGTACTTCCTTAAAAAAAAAAAAAAGTTATATCTAGACACTACTGAGTAGGGCTAGGGAGATTTTAGAAGGAGATAATTCAGTGGGAGACTCCATCTTTCCGGCCCCTTCCCATGGTGGTAACATTGCTGCCCCCTGAACTTGCTTTTATCACAGCACTTCTCATGTTTTAGTCTTACCTGCCTTATCTCTAGACAGCAGATTTCCAGGGCAGTGATCAGGTCTTGTTCAATTTTGCAATCCAGAACCCAGCACCATACTTGACCCAACAGTTATTAGGTGTTATGGGTTTGTTGACACTATGACTTAGAGGCACTCAAGTAGTTATAACCTCATTGGAAAAACAAGAAACACATGGGAAACAGCATGTGAACCTTTCAAAGCAACAAAACATCATTGCCAAAATGGACGGATCTAGTACTTACAAGAAATGGAGTGAAGGAGGAAAGCTAGTCAGTAGAATGGTTCCCATTCCTCTTCAATGCCAACTAGACCAGCACCTTTCGATAGGAATATAATGTGAGCCCCGTAAGTAATTTAAATGTCCTAGTCACCACATTTTTTTTAAAAAGGCAAAAGAAACAGGCAAAATTATTTTTAATATTTTATTAACCCAACATATCCAAAATATCATTTCCACATGTAATCAACATATAAAAATATTGAGCTATTTTACATTCTTTATTTGTACTAAGTCTTTGAAATCGGGATGTGTGTTTTACACCACAGCACCTCTCAATTTAGACTAGCCACATGGCAAATGCTCAAAAAGCCCGATGTGGCGGGTGGCTACCGTACTGGAGAACGCAGTTCTGTACAATTTAAATTCCCCAGATAAGCATGGTTGAAGAGCCTGTCCTTGGATGACCCACTTCGACTGACCCCAGTGGCTTACTGCAGTCTGGAGGCACCCCTCCATGCTTGCTGCTTTTACTTCTGTGGAGACCTGGAAGGACGAGGCGAGGGGTGAGATGCAAATGGCCCCGCTTCCCCTCCCCAGTAGGCACCGGCAGAGGGGCGTGGTTTGGGGACCAGGTGAGCCACAAGTGCAGCCTATCCTTTCCACAGTCCCTCCAGCAGACCTCGACGTCGTCCCACGAAAGTGAAAGGGCTGAAAGAGAAGACAGAGGGACGCTATAATTAACGAATTCTAGGTCAATTCAAGAGCAAGCAGAAAGTATACTGCGATATCTTACCGTGGGTGCTATTGTCTGAAACTCTCAACAGCAAATTTTCTCCAGTCTCCTTCAATATTCAGATCGATGTTGCTCTTCACACAGTAGCAGAAGAAAACAGAAGAGAAGCAGCTGTACACCTGAACGCTTTGATAGACAACTGAGGAACCGAAAACATGCTGGGAACCAAAGGGTGATTGCTTTTGCCAATCTATGAGGGTAAAACTCAACCACATTTAAAAGGGTGCTGGCTCTCCTTTTACGTGGGCAGCTATGTCAGACCAGCCCATCTCAGAAGCCAGCAATTTCCCCTCCAGGCAAACGATGTGGCTCAGTGGTTAAGTGTCAGCTTCCTACATATGAGGTCCCAGGTTCAATTCCCGGCCCGGTACCTCAAAAAAAGAAAAGAAAAGCAACATACACCTTCAATGGTCCTGAACATGTCATTCCACAACTGAATTAGACTCAGCAGGCAAAGTTCCTTTCAATCAGAGAAACATAATTTCCCCATCAAAAGGAAGAACTCAGTTCCTTTCTGAGAACTCTCTTTTCACTTAGTCCCCCAGGTTTGGAGCAGGCATGGATAGCTCCATCCAAGGACAACCAGAGAAATCCTGGATGCCTTGAAAAATCTCCATGCCAAGGTTAGGGTCCCTATTTGGAAGATTTCCCAAAAAACACATATCCAAATCTTGTTCACATCATTAACAGCCTCTATATTTTCCAGGCCAGATGAGGGAGGCAGCTCTGCCATCTGATTTACAACCAAGTGCAGAGTCATCAGAGCAGGGAGAAACAAGAGACCTGTCACGGCCTCAGATAAGGGGTGGACCTTGTTCAGGTGAATAATCCCAAACCCAGATCTCTCCTTCAAGGGGTCAGGAGGCTTTCGTGGAGGAACAAAATCCCACCATTAATTTATCTCTCTCAGGTGGATTTAAACATGATTGACAGGGAGGTGGGGGAGATAGAGAAGCTGAGGCTGATTTCCATCACAGAATCAGAGCTCTGAGCTCTGGTAGGGATTCTGAGAGCTCAGCTATTCTCTTCATCTGGCCACACGCAAGACCATATTTAAATCATTTCAAATTGATGAGACTATTTTATTTTTTTCAAAGACCTCTAGAGAAGGAGATAACACTCCCTCTGTAAATCATTCCTTGATTCAACAACCCTCAGGAAAACGGTCCTTAACTCTATGTGATTTAAATCCCTGCCACTGCCAATTCCATCCCTTTCATTCTTTAACACACACAGTCACTGAGCTCCTACTAAGTGCAAAGCCCTCACTGAAGGAACCGGAAGACGCAAGAGGCACTTACAGTTCAGTAGGGAAGATAAGCCTGGTGCATAAACAACCACAATCCAAGGTAGAAAGTGCTAAGTACAATAAGATAATGTGCTGGGACTGCTCAGAGGAGGAACTCTTTGTCCTCGGGAAGAATGGAAAACAGCTGGCCTCCATCCTGCTTGTTTGTCCTGGGTAATATCTCTCTTCCTCAGTTTTTATTTGCTCGTCAACATCATTTCTTAAAACTGTCAATATTTTGAGACATATGGAAGACACTGTATGAGGTGGGATCACATCCAATCTGATAGTGGACTGTTCACAGCCTCGGTGACTAAATGTCCCACCCACTGTTTGGGGATGAGTGTGGCTACTGGGCACTGGCCAGCAGGCAGCCATCCCACCTGTCCCAGAACTGTCCTTTCATGCATGCCAATTTTGTGTCCCACCTGAGATAAGAGCTCAAAACTAGTTTTAAACCAGTGTATTTCTGCACTCATTCGGTGTTGAACAATGTCTCCCACTGTCTTACGTCTTTCTCTGACTTCAGAGGAACTCCAACAGGATGATAATTATTCACCCATATTCTCATATCTGCTGGGCTTGTCTTGCCTCCCTAGTGAGTTTCTGACCCTTTTCTGTCTTCCCTGGTGCCAACCTATGTGACTCTTAATGAAAATTCTGTTTTTGTTAGAAGAAAGCAGAAATACAGTTCTGAAAAACTAAGTGACTTATCCAAGGTCATACAACTACGAGTGATGGAGTTGGGAGTTCCCCTCTCTGTCTACAGCATCATGTTTCCTATGTGCTCGTTGGATCTCCCCAACTACACTGCAAGTTCCTGGAGGGTAAAGGCCATTGCTGATTTAGCACAGAAAGTGAGAAAAGTGATTCTTTTTAAGTAGTTGTTTTGACTGCTCTGATGTAGATTCACGGAGACTGGTATTCTCATTATTTTACTTACCCTGCCGTGTCTTTTCCCCTTTTGTTGAGTATGGGAGTATATGAGTGTATGTGTGTTTAACCTATGCAGAAAACAAATCAAGCAGATATGGGATGTGGAAGGGAGTAAAACATAGAAAGGCAAATTCAAACAGCAGCTCAAGGTACAAACCTACAACTACTGGTATCCTGAGCATGTGAATGTTGCTTTCTACTCCTGAAATAACACAATAGAGAACTGGAGAGTCAGCAAGAAATG
>JAQZBX010077074.1:0-14340 GCA_029593785.1 Cabassous unicinctus | reverse complement strand
GTTATTTTCAGATTTTTAGTAATAGCCATCCTAGTGTGTGTGAAGTGGTATGTTGTAGTTTTATTTTATTTATTTATTTATTTTTTTAAAAGATTATTTATTTATTTATCCCCACCTTGCTGCTTGTGTTTGCTGTGTCCATTTGCTGTGTGTTTTTTCTGTGTCTGCTTATCTCCCCCTTGCTGTGAGGTCCTGCTGCATCAGCCCACCGCGCCACGAGAGCCGGCCTGCCCTCACAAGGAGGCCCCAGGAAGCGAACCCGGGGCCTCCCACATGGTAAACGGGGGCTCTATCGATTGAGCCACACCCACTTCCTGCTGTGAGGTCTTGCTGCATCAGCCCACTGCGGGCTGGCCTGCCCTCACAAGGAGGCCCCGGGAAGCGAACCCGGGGCCTCCCATGTGGTAAACGGGAGCTCTTTCGATTGAGCCACACCGCTTCCCTGTTGTAGTTTTAATTTGCAGTTCTCTAATGGCTGTCGATGTTGAGAGTCTTTTCATATACTTCTTGGTTGAATATCTTCTAGAAAGAAATGACTATTCAAATTTTTGGCCAATTTTTAAAAACTGGGTTTATCTTGTGTGGTTGTGTTGTAGTTTATATATTCTAGATGGTAAAACTTTATCAGATATATGGTTTCCAAATATTTTCTCCCATTCTGTAGGTTGTCTTTTCACTTTCTTGATAATGCACTTTTTTTTTGGAGGTACCAGGGCCAGGGATTGAACCTGGGACCTTGTATGGTGGGAAGCTGATGCTCAACCACTGAGCCACATTGGCTCCCTTGAGTTGGTTTTTTTGTTTGTTTGTTGCTTGCTTTTATTGTTTTTAGGAAACCTCGGGAATTAAACCTGGGACCTCCCATGTGGGAAGCAGGAGCACAACAGCTTGAGCCACATCCGCTCCCCCATACTATTTTAATTACTGTAGCTTTGAAGTAAGTTTTGAAATTGGGAAATGTGAGTCCTCCAACATTTTTCTTCTTTTTTGAGACTATTTTGACTATTCAGTCCCTTGCAATTCTATATGAATTTGAGGATCAGATCTTCCATTTCTGCAAAAACAGCTGCTGGGCTCTGCCTTTCCTGCTCTGGTCCTGTCCCCAGAACCCACTGCACACAGACCTGCCCACTGCAGCCATGTCCACCCACTCGGTGTCCTTGTCGTCCTACTGTAGGATGTTCAGCGGCCCCATCACTGTAAGCTGGCCTGGCTCCAGCCACAGCTACATGACCATGTCCATGCACACGTATAGCTTGGGCAGCACCCTGCACCCCAGCGCCAGCTGCAACCTCTACACCACATCCCCTGGTGTCTATACTACATGCACCTCCACTCTGCACCTCTTTCAAACTCTCTTTCCTGAACCCACGGCTGCTGCACAATACTGTGGACTTCTTGCTGGCTGACGTCATCAACACCGAGTTCAGGAACACGCACACCAATGAGAAGGTGGAGTTATAGGAGCTCACTGACCGCTTTGCCAACTACATTGACAAGGTGTGCTTCCTGGAGCACCAGTATAAGATCCTGCTGGCCAAGCTCAAGCAGCTCAAGGGCCAGGGTCATTTGTACCTGAGCAACCTCAATGAGGAGAAGATGTGTGAGCTGCACCAGCAGCTGGACCAGGTCACCAACGACAAGGTGCACGTCGAGGTGAAGCACATCTTGGCCGAGGACATCCAGCGGCTGTGGGAGAAGTTGCAGGACAATATGCTTCAGAGAGAGGAAGCTGAGAGTACCCTGCAGTCATGCCTTCAGGATGTTGACAGTGCTTCTTTGGCACGTCTTCACCTTGAGCATAAAGTGGAATCTTTGCAGGAAGAGACTGCCTTTTTGAAGAAACTGCACAATGAGGAAATCCAGGAGATGCAGGTCCAGATTCAGGAGGAGCTTGTCCAGATCGATATGGATGTTTCCAAACCTGACCTCATAACTGCCCTGCGTGACATGTGCCAGCAGTATGAGAGCATGGCTGCCAAGAACCTGCAGAAGGCTGAGGAGTGGTACAGATCCAAGTTTGCTGACCTGTCCGAGGCTGTCAGCTGGAACAATGATGCACTGTGCCAGGCAAAACAGGAGTCAAACTAGCACAGGGGGCAGGTGCAGTCCCTCACCTGTGAGGTGGATGGACTCAAAGGTACCAGCAAGTCCCTGGAGCTCCAGATGCATGAAAGGGAAGAGAACTTTGCTCTTGAAGCTGCTGACTACCAAGATACTATTGGCTGCCTGCAGGATGAGATTCAGAACATGAAGGTGGAGATGACTTGGCACCTTCACGAATGCGAAGACCTGCTAAACGTCGAGATGGCATTTAACATTGAGATTGCCACCTACAGGAAGCTGCTGGAGGATGAGGAAAGCAGGATTTCTCTGCCTCTTCCAAACTCTCTTTCCAGAACCTGAGGGAAACCAATCTGGAGTCACTCCCTCTGGTTGACTCTTACTCTAAAAGTATACTCCTGATTAAGACAATTGAAATTAAGAGATGGGCAGGTTATCAACAAAACTTTTCACCATCATGATGATCTTCAATGAAAATTGCACACACTTTGTGCTGTAATGTATTACCAGCAGGAAATTCCTATCTTAAAGAAATAGCTTTCAAGTGCCTTTCTGCAGTTTTTTAGGAGTGCAAGATAGATTTGGAATAGCAACGAACTCTAGTTCTTAAGAACCTACACTCCTTAAAGATTCAGAAAAAAAGTTTACAACATAAACTAGTTTACAAAGAAGTCTTGTGCCAGAATACTCTTTCAAAAGTATTTTTGAATGCCATTAAACTGCTTTTTTCCAGCAATTATCTGACCAACTTTTCTGCTTCAATAAATCTTTGGAAAAACAGACAAAAAATGGCTGCTGGAAGTCTAATAGGGATTACATTGAATTTGTAGATTGCATTAGGCAGTATTGACATCTTAACCATATTAAGTCTTCCAATCCATGACTATGGGATGTCTTTGCATTTATTTAGGTCCTTTTTAATTTATTTTAGCAACGTATTGTTATTTTTAGTGAACCAATCTTTTACATCCTTGGTTAGATTTATTCCTAGATATTTTATTCTTTTAAATGCTATTGTAAATGAATTGTTTTTCTTGATTTCTTTTTGGATTGTTCATTACTGGTGTATGTAATCCAACTGACTTCTGCATGGTTATCTTGTATCCTGCACCTTTGCTGAATTTGTTTATTAATTTTAGTAGCTTTCTTGTTGATTCTTTGGGATTTTCTATACATAGGATCATGTCATCTACAAATAGGAACTTTTTACTTCTTCCTTTCCAATTTGAATGCCTTTTACTTCTTTTCTGATTGCTCTGCCTAGAACTTCCAGTTCAATGTTGAATAATAATGGCGACAGCAGACATCCTTGTCTTGTTTCTGACCTTTAGGGGGAAAGCTTTTAGTCTTTCAGCATTTAGTATATTTGCTGTGAGTTTTTCTTTTTCTTTTTTTAATTGAGATATATTCACATATCATACATTCTATCCGAATGGTTTTTTTTTTAATGTCCTGTAGCATGTTGAGAAAGTGCCCTTCTATTCCTAGTTTTCTGAGTGTTTTTATCATGAAAGGATTTTGGATTTTGTCAAATGCCTTTCTGCATCAATTGAGAAGATCATGTGGTGTTTTTTTTCCCCTTAATTCTATTAATATGATGAATTACATTAATCGATGTTCCTATGTTGAACCTTCCTTGTGTTCCTGGAATAAATCCAATGTGGTCCTTTTAATATGCTGTTGAATTCAGTTAGCCAGTATTTTGTTGAAGACTTTTCCATCTGTATTCATAGGAATATTCGTCTGTAATTTTCTTTTTTTGTACTGTCTTTGTTTGGCTTTGGTATCAGGGTAAAATACATGAATTAGATAGTAGCACTCCTCTTTTGGTTTTTTGGAAGAATTTGAGAAGGATTGGTATTAAATCTTCTTTTAATGTTTGGTAGAATTCAACAGTGAAACCATCTTGTCCTAGACTTTTTTTTTTTAAGGAGGTACTGGGGATTGAACCCAGGACTTCATACATGGGAGCAGGCACTCAACCACTGAGCTACATCCACTCCCCAATAAGATAGTTGTTTTCATTTGTTTGTTGTTTTTAGGAGGTACTGGGGATCAAACCTGGGACCTTGTACATGGGAAGCAGGAACACAAACACCTGAGCTACATCCACTCTCCCCTGGACTTTTTTGTTGGGAGGTTTTTACTTACAGATTCAATCTCTTTACTTGTTATAGATGTGTTGAGATTTTCTATTTCTTCTTGCATCAGCTTAGATAATTTGTTTATTTCCAGGAATTTGGACATTTCATCCCAGTTTTCTAATTTATTGGCCTATAATTGTTCATAGAATCCTCTTATGATCCTTTTTATTATGTAAGGTTGGTAGTGATGTCCCCACTTTTATTCCTGATTATAGTTATTTGTGTCTTCTCTTTTCCTTTGGTAGTCAAGCTAAAGGTTTGTTGATTTTATTGCTTTTTTTTCCCCTCTATTATTTTTCTATTCTCTATTTCATTTATCTCTGCTCAAATCTTTACTATTTCCTTCCTTCTCCTAACTTTGGGTTTTGATTGTTCTAGTGTTTTGAATTGTGAAGTTAGGTTATTGTGATCTTTCTTCTTTTTTTAATGTAGGCATTTAGTTATAAATTTCCCTCTGAGCCCTGCCTTGACTGCATCCCATATATTTTGGTATGTTGTGTTTTTGTTTGTCTTAAGATATTTCCTAGTTTCCCTTGTGATTTCTTCTTTGACCCATTGGTTGTTTAATAATCTCCACATACTTACAAATTTTCTTTTTCCTTCTATTATTGATTTCTAGCTTTATTCCACTGTAGTCTGAGAAGATACTGTGTATGATTTCAATATTTTAAAAGTTATTAAGGGGAGCAGATGTGGCTCAAGCAGTTGAGCACCTGCCTCTCACATGGGAGGTCCCAGGTTCGGTTTCCAGTGCCTCCTGAAAAAGCAAAAACAAGCAACAAACAAAACAAATGAAAAAACCAACTCAGGGAAGCTGATGTGGCTCGGTAGTTGAGCGCTGGCTTCCCACAGACAAGGTCCTGGGTTCAATCCCTAGCCCAGGTACCACTAAAAAAAAAAAAGCAAATGAGGATAGAGTGTAAACAAAAGCAGAATCTAGGCATTTGTTTGTTATTGAGTAAACCAGCTTGAGAAAGCCTTCCTGGTCCTGAGTGACCACGATATACTTAACCTTTTTTTCTCCTGTCAGTCTCTTATCTGCCAGATGGAAGTGCCCTGGAGCCAGATTACTATTTCTCCACCATCAGTTCCAGCTTCTCAGTTTCTCCTCTTTACAATGGCATTACCTATAAGGAGTTCGATATTCCACTAGAAATGCTTCGGGAACTCTTAAACCTGGTAAGCAGAGCATGGATGGATAAAGAGATTATCCATGTATCAATCAGTAAAATTGCTAGTGGCAAAAACCTGTATTTTTTAAAGGAAAAATTCAAAGCACCAGTATTTCAAAAGACAATTTAGTAGTCATAAGCTTGCAGGCTGAAGAAGGAAAGAGGGTAACATTCATGGACTCAGTGTGCAGTACTTTGTCATTTAATTCTTCCAGCATCTGTGTAGGGGAGCGGACTATGTATCAGCATATTAAAGGTAAAGAAAATCAAGGTTAGATCCAAGAGCACTCAGTTCAAGGGCAGAACTAGGGCTCATCCCAGTGGTTCTGATGCCAAGGCCGTTGCTTTCCCATCATACCTTACTACCACTCAGGATTTGCTGTTTGGATTCATAAAGAACCTAAATGTTTCATGTGTGGGTAGTAAGGAGGTGGAGCCAGAGAAGGCACTGGTGCAATTGCCAAAGTCCTGAAATAGATTATAAGTCCGATTCAGGAGCTCTGAGGTTCACATTATGATTGAGCTTGAGATGGTACAAGGCAGATTTAAGTGGGCAGGGGTGAGATATCATTAAGAACAGACTCTAATGGTCAGACTTTCTGTTTTGGAGAGTATGGGAGGGAATGAAAACAGCTCTGAGAGTGAGGTATGCTTCACATGGGATGACGTGGACTTGTTATGGGACCCTGTGCTGGAGAGAGCAGCTCTGTTCCCTCTGTGTGATGTGTGAGCAGTAGCCAGCACCCAAAGAGAAAGGCTTCAGGCTGTAGCTGTAAAAGGACGTTAAAACAGAGATGATAATAAGAGTGGGGCCAAAGTGAATTATTAAATAATTAGGATGTTTTGCAGCATGTCCCTCACTTTCAAAGTTGAAATCAAGAAGGAAGACTCTCCTTAAAATGTTCCTCAATGCCAATGTCCAGATGGAATGGTGGCTTGAGTGGGCCATGGCCTTCTCAGATGGCTCTTCCTACTAGAATGTCAGAAAATTAGAACTGAAGGCAGACTGAGCGGAATTATTTTCTCCAGTATATTTTAACTTTTCAAATTTAGGTTTTCTATTAGGCAATTTTTTTTTCTTTCTTCTGGCATGTTGTTTATCATCATCTTTGCATCTTGAAATACTACAGTTGGGCAGCACTTCCATCAGGTGGTCCTGCCTCTGAGAGAACAGTTTATTCCTGTGCCAAATGCAGTACAGAGAATGGGTGGAAATAATTGCTTCTGTTAGAAGTTAAGAGGGAGTATCTGGGGGCAGGTACTTATGTGGCGTCAAAGGGCCAGTGCAGCCAGGCCCAGGGTGAGGAGAGGGAGCTTTTGGCACCTGAGGACTAGCTGAGACAGTGTCCTGCATATTGGGGAGGCTTTGTCACAGCCGTGCTTAGCACTGAGTGGGTACAATGCCATTGGTACCTCCAGTATGAGCACTTCTACATCAAGGAAGTGAAAATCCACTATCAGCAAACTTGAGGGAGCAGGTTCCTTTTCTCTGTTTTTATGTCATTTGGATCTCGGGTAAGAAAAATCCCAAGTGACAGCAGATTTAAGGGGCATTTTGTATGCATAATTTCATATGTACCTACCATTTTTATGTTTCTATCCTCTTATTTCCATCACATTCTTCACCACACAAACTTGTGTGACTTCATCTGTCCACACAGTCCATTCTTTGGTAAAGGAGCTGGCATTCCTGTCTCTGTTACTGCATTGTCAGGCAGTTCATGAACTTTTGTTTCCTTGATAGGTGAAGAAGATTGTGGAAGAGCTTGTCCTCAAATCCTTGGATACTGTGGTGACCAGCGTTTTAGAGGTAAGTACCTTGGACGGCATCATGGTGAGATTGGCCTGATTAAACACCCATGAGCAAAACACAAGAAGACTTTGTGTGGGGGCCAGAATGAAGGAGGTTTGGCAGCGAGTTTTCAGTTCCGTTTCCCTTGTTATGCATCGTAACCTCACACCTGCCACCTGAGAGCTTGCTCTCCACCAGGTACTGTGCCAGGCTCTTATACATACCTTGCCTTGCAGTCCTTCTAAAAGGGAGTCAGTGTCTCCATCGTACAGGTAAGACAAGAAGTCAGGCCCAGCTAGTGTGCCCACACTTGCTCACAGCTGGGGGCAGGGATCCGACTGTGCCCTTCTGACTTGAGGCTGTGCTCGCTTATCTCCCTTGCTTCTTCAGCACTTCCAGAGCCCCTTCTCTGGGCTGGGAGCTGCACTCTCCAGGCACAACCATCCCTGGCTTTTAAGTGAGAGAGGTGTGTGCCTAGGGAACTTTTCTATTTAATGTTCTTAGAATCAAGAACTACAGCATTATTCATAAAATCATTCAGTCATTGTGCCAGGAGATCTGAAAATCTCAGGGGAACATTTGGGTCAGTCCCCTTTTTTAGCATAAGATTCCAGAGAGATTCCCATCTGCCAGGGTGATTATTGCCTCGGCTCTGTGCTGGATCCAGATTTCCTTGTTTAAGCTTAGTGTTTTTTCTCTCACTGGATTATAAAACTCACAGCCCCTGACATTCCTGGGACTTAGGGATGTAGTGAGAGGGAAATGCCAGGGACCTATCCGTGCTGAAGAACTCTGCACTGGCTGTCAGTGAGCCGTTGACAGATATTAGATGGACTGTCTAAGCTGGTTCTTATCTGAGGAGCACAGTTCCTGTAACTCTCTTGAGTTGTGCTTGGCACTTTCCTAACTTGTCTTCCATCCTTTTGGAGAGGTTGTGAGGCTTGCACGAGTTTTTATAGCCGTGCTCATCAAAGGCATTCTGTTAACAGCAGCTCTCATTGCCAGTGCCCCTGCAAACCCACGTGGTTCCTACGCCTTCCCCCAGCCTGGCACCACATGCCCCTTCCCGCTGCCTCTGCTCACCTGCCGCTTCATCTCCCGGCCTGTACCTTTATATGTGTCAGTTCTAATGCACATCGAGAATGATAACTCATCGTGTCTATCTGTCCTGCTAAACTGGGAATGTATTCAAGTTAAGGATGGCATTATTAGGCCTTGTAGGAATTTTTTTTCTTGGCAGAGAAATAGTGCCACGTTTTAGATTGCTGAAGGATAATTTAAAATGAATTTTTTATGATATGTGAATAAATTTTTAAGAATGTTTTAATTACAAATGTAAGCCAAATGTGAAGGTGCTCCGGCTGTCATGACTCTGACTTGATGAGGGACAGGGTTGAGTCCGCTGATCAGGTCGATTCCTTGCTGTCTTCCTTCTGCTCCTTTAGGCCAGACATGGTGATCTTGCAGTGAGAGGAGCGTGGTTCTCACTTCAAGGGTGTAGATGCCTGGCCCCCCACAGCCATCCCTAGACTGCACGAGCCTCCTGCTTGCCTTGGCCAGGGGTGCCTAACCTTTTTTGTTCCACGGACCCATTTGCCAGTCAGGTGAAAACCACGGACCCCTTACTAACTATACTGTGTCTTATTTAATAAATACATCACACCCACACCAATGCGTCCCCACAAGAATAATGTTTTTTTGAATTTCAGTTCAAGCTCATGGACCTCTGGTTAAGAACCCCTGCTTTGTGCGGCGAATAGTGATGAATCATGATAAATGGTTTTCCGGTGTTTGATGCTGAGTCACAAATATAATAAATGCTGAAAGAGAAAGGAGGTTCATGTACCTCGCCTTTCCCTGCAGGCCAACCCCACCGCTGACCTCTACTACACGACCTTCAGCGACCCCCTCTACGTGGCCATGTTCAAGATGCTGCGGGACACACTGTACTACATGAAGGGTGAGGACTGTGCACACGCTGTGTAAGTGCATTGAGTCTGGGGTCCCACGGCTACCGCTGCAGGTTTGTGCTTCCTTCTGCTGGAGCCACCCAAAAGATCCATACGAGTAACACAGTCACATTACTGAAATTGGGTAAAAGCAAAACAATCTCTCCCTGATCATGCGACCCCAATACCATCAATGGAACCTCTCTTGTGTGCTTCTCAGGATGTTGTTGAAACACGTATTTGTTATATGGTCATAATCATGCATGCAGTTTTTGTTATTTTTTTAAGATTATTTTTATTTATTTACTTTTTAGCCATTTTAAACACACACACACACACACCGTTTTTGCTGTTTTGTGTCCATTCACTGGGCAATTCTGTGTGTCTGTTTCCTGTCTTCTCTTCTCATCCTTCTCCTATCTTCACTGGGATTCTATCTTGGGAACCTCCAATGTAGGAGAGAGGCGTTCTGCCACCTGCGCCACCTCAGTGCCTGGTTTTTTGGCGCGTGTCATCTTGGCTCTTTCTTGTGACGCTCTCCTCTTCCAGCATCATCTTGCTGTGTGGCTTGATGGGACCTGGCATGCCCTGCGTGCAGGGCCTAGGGTCTCACCCATGTGCAGGGTGTGGTGGCCTGCGCACCTTCTATATTTTCCTTTATTTCACTGGGAGGTCCCGGGGATGGAATCCAGGTCCCTCCATATGGGAGATGGATGCCCAGCCATTTGAGCAACATCTGCCCCCCCATGCATGCAGTATTACATGTCTATTTTAGAAATTCTGAAAGATTAAAAAAATAAGAAAAGGAGGCACTCGTAATCTTTTAACTCAGATGTTATAGTTCAGCATGCACCCAGATAAATTTAGCACATTTCCTTCCAGTCTCTCTCTTGTGCATTTTTAAATATTTTTCCTAAGCTTTTCCATCACGGCATTAAATATTATTCATAAATGTAATTTTTGACACCCACACAATATTTTGTAACATAGAAGTACCATGATTTACCCAACCATTTTCCTAATCCAGTGCAGAGTTCCTGGGAATTTGAGTCTGGTCAGGACCACTGAAGGGATTTAGGTTTGTTAAGCAGAGGCACCCAGCCTGACCCCCAGGAACCCTTGAATCCTCCCTTCTTGCCCTTGCTGGAATGTAGTATGCTGCTTGCTTCCTCAACTGGTTCTGACTTGTGCCCATCACAGCAGTTCTCTTGGAGTTTTCATGCCCCAAGGATGGGTGTTTGAAAAGACTGCCAACTGTGGGTGCCCTCAAGATCCAGCCTTGTAGCCAGGAAATGCTCTGTTATGAACTGTAACCAGTTTCTGCCCTTATCTGATAAATGAAAACGTGATTTTTTTTGTTTTAAACTTCAGTGACTTCCATTTGTCAGTGGAACCAGTTCCAGTGATGATACATCCTAATTTATGTGTTTCATAAATTCAGGTTTTAGTGTACTAATTCCATAACACCCAGCGTGGCTCTCACTTTCCTCTGATTGCCAGGAAATATGTATAGAGGAATGACTGGTCCTGGCCTTTCCAGGCCAGCGGGTGTTCTTAGAACCACAGTAGCTGGCTACAAATGCTACTTTTGGGTTTTTGTCTGAGAGGGAAAAGCTGTTCATGCCACCACTGCCTGTATTTTGGTATAGTGTTGCTTGGTCTCCAACTGCGATGCCTGCTCTCCTTCCCACAGACCTCCCAACCTCCTTTGTGAAGGAGATCCACGATTTTGTACTGGAGCAGTTCAATACGAGCCAGGGGGAGCTGCAGAAGATTCTGCATGATGCAGACCGGGTCCACAATGAATTGAGCCCCCTCAAGCTGCGCTGCCAGGCCAACGCTGCCTGTGTGGACCTCATGGTGTGGGCCGTGAAGGACGAGCAGGGTGAGCCAAGCCACCTGACCCTGCACACAGCCAGGGCCACTCTCTGTGTGAGCTCAGGGTGGGCCTCGGAGTCGTTCTTAACACAGATTCCCAGAAACAGCTTCTAAAACACTTGGCTCTCTTATCAGCACAAGCAGTCAAGTTGGGAGCAGCCAGCCCTGGGCATGTGCAGGGCTGAGCGTCAGCCTCTGCCGTGTCTAGCAGCCCATGCAGAGGGTGGCCTAGGGTCCCGACCTGCCTCTGAGGAAGCCAGGCTTGGGAGGGTGGGAACACACCCAGGGCCAAAAGGGCCTATGTGATTTCTCCACTACTTCTTGAGGGTTCTTTAAGTCTGTAAGAGGAGAAGTGGGAGCTCAGTGCTGGAGGATAGAGTGTTTGTCTAGGTTGAGTAGCAGAATGCAAAGCATTCAGCAATATTTGTGGAATGCCTACTGTGCACACAATTCCATGGGGGACAGAGGCTTGTGGGCCAGCAGAGAGGAGAGAGGAGTCGCCCACACTGCAGGAGAAGTGTTTTTAAAGTAGCACAGCTGAGGTATGAGTTAAGGACTTTTACCTCCAAGTACTTCCTGGTATAATCTCTCAGAGGTTTAATTAAATTACATGACTAATTGATGAGTAAGTGTTTTTTAAATATTGGACTTGTTAACCATTTGTGCCCTCCTCTGATTTTGAATTAAGGTGCAGAAAATCTCTGCCTCAAGCTTTCTGAGAAGCTGCAGTCCAAGACGTCCAGCAAAGTCATCATTGCTCATTTACCCTTGCTTATCTGCTGCCTGCAGGTCAGTCTCCCTGACATTGGAGACTCGATACCATCATCAGGGCCTTCTTCTAATCATATTGTTCAAGCTGTGGTTGGCAAATGTGCTACACTAGCAGCAGAGCCAGTGTAGTCTGAACTGTTGTCTTTGGGACACGGTTCACCATGAGCGTAACCTGGGTCCTATAGCATAGCAGGGGTTTCTGCAAGGGTTGGCCCAGGTGCAGGTGGCCTCCAAGAGAGCCACCAGGCCCTCTTTTGTTGTGAGGTTGCTGTGTCCTTGCTGGGCCGTTCCCAAGGCCAGCAGGTGAAGGCCGTTTGTGCCATGTGGTAGGACGTCTCCTCAAGCCGGCAGGGCTTAGCTCTGACTGACCTAGACTCCTCCCTTGTCTCAAATCCCAGCAACTCCACATCAACTGTGGTCCCAAAATCATATTTTGTGCCTTTGCTCACTTAATTTGCTTTCAGAAGAAATGAACACATTTATCCCCAAATGGCCACTGGGAACGTTTTCAGTCAGGCTCAGGTCTCTGTGAAGAGCTGAGTCTCCTTGTTCGAACTGGTGATGGGGGTGTGTGTAATTTTGCAGGGTCTAGGCCGCCTGTGCGAGAGGTTCCCAGTGGTGGTGCACTCGGTCACACCATCCTTGCGAGACTTCCTGGTCATTCCGTCCCCAGTGCTGGTGAAGCTCTACAAGTACCACAGTCAGTACCACACAGGTAACAGAGATCCCAGTGTGCAGGGCCTAGTCTCGGGTGCCCTCGAGGGTCTAAGAAGACAGCCCTGTGACTTTTCATAGGAGCCCAGCAAGTTTTAAAAACTGTCAGCATCATGGCCCGGCGCTGTGCTCACTGCCCTGTCCTTGGGCCCATTCCTGCTCCAGGCTTTCGCTCGTGCCTCTCCTATGCATCCACCTCCCATCTCAGGCCTTTCCCTCTCCCCCTTCCCCTGGTAATTCCTGCCACTACTGAAGGCCCTGCTCTCGCCCCGTGTTCTTTATGACACCTGCTTTCACTGTACTAGTTTAAAGTGTCTTACGTGTCCTCCACACTGGGCCGAGAGCTTCGTCTGTCCTCTCACTGAATCTCCCACCACCCGGCTGAGAGTATGTTGTTAGGTTTTTACAGATGGGGAGACTGGCTCACAGCAAGTCTGGTGACCCAGTAACTACTAATACTAATTAAACACCTGCATGAGCAAGGGGCTTCAGTGTCGCTTATCCTGGCTGCAGTCCTAGGAAGGTGGGTGTTTCTATCCTTACCTTTCAGACGAAGAAACCCCCTACTCCAGGCAGTGGAGAGACCTGCCCCTGTAGTGACCGAGGAGCCTGTGGCTATGAGGCCCCTGTTCTCTCACACGTCTTCACCCTCATGGCTTGGTGCACATTCATTCCCTTTCATCAGCTAAATGGCACCTCAAGGACAGGACTACATCTCTCGTGGGCTCTCATCAGTACTTTGGAATGATTTGTTAGGAATTTGCCAGTTTTACCTGCTACTTTGTAAACTTAAGTATGCCTCTTTCTGATTTGAGTGTGTTCACTCTATCCTTTGCGTGGATCTCAGACTCTTCTCTATTCTGTGTCTGAAATGTTTTTTTTTTATTTTTATTTAACTTTATTTGTACATTTAATAATTGAAAATATAAACAATTGAAAACTAAAAAGTAAACACAGATGAATAAATATATACATGAAGTGTTTGTTTTTTATAGTGATTGCTTTTATAAACTAAACATGGTTAGCATATACTTAGCCTTTGAAGTGCAAAGCAGGGGACGGAAAGTGACAGGAGTACCCAGTTACATATTTGGCTTTACATTTAGTTGCTGGCAACGATATAAAAATCAGTGTAACCAATGAGCATGCCGAGCCGACCCTGAGTGTCATGTCAGGGAAGAAGAGCCAGCCCTCCATGTATGAGCAGCTCCGAGACATCGCCATTGACAACATCTGCAGGTGGGAGACTGGCCCTGGGGAGGGATGTGCTATGGGGAGGAAGAGAACTGCCAGACATAGGCTTCTTGCAAAATAGGAAACTTCTTTAATTTATTAAAGCTTTTCTCTGACTCTTTCAAATCTACACTTAACATAAAGAGAGGAATTGTTATGTTGGTTTTTTTTTTTTTAAGATTTATTTTATTTATTTATTAATGCCCACCCCCCGCCCTTGTTTGTACTTGCTGTCTGCTCTCTGTGTCCATTCGTTGTGCACTCTCTGTGTCTATTCATCTTCTCTGTAGGAGGCACTGTGGACCGAACCCGGGACCTCCCATGTGGGAGAGAGGCGCTCATTTGCTTGAGCCGCCTCTGCTCCCTGCTTTGTTGTGTCTCTCATTGTGTTTCCTCTTGTGTCTCCTTGTTGAGTCATCTTGTGTCAGCTCGCCGTACCAGCCTGTCAGGTCAGCTCTGTGTCTTGCTTGTCTTCTCTAGGAGACACCGGGAACCAAACCCAGGACCTCCCATGTGGTAGGCAGGTGCCCAAATGCTTGAGCCACATCCGCTTCCCTGTTACGTATTTTTAAAAATGAAGCTTCTGTCATTTTTTTCCTGATTGTAAACATAATAAAAATGCT
>JAQZBX010077073.1:0-14336 GCA_029593785.1 Cabassous unicinctus | reverse complement strand
ATAAAAGTGTTTAAAATTTCTGATATAAAGTAAAACAGATTAATTACATGTGTCTTTAAATATGGCATTAGAATTTCTTGTTTGTTATTGCTGAAACATTAGGCAGTACCAGGGATTGAACCCAGGACTTCATACATGGAAAGCAGGCACTCAACCAGTGAGCTACCTCCACTCCCCTGATAATGTTATTTTGGTCTTATTCCCAAAGTTATTTTTTCAAATGTTTTAGTAGGCATTAAAGTAGAAGAAATTCCATAAGTTTTTGTAGAGGTTTTCCCTCCTGCAGTGTCTTTTATTATTGGGTATCAGGTATTACTGAGTATAAGCTAGTATTCTTTTCCATATCACTTCTCAAAATGTTGAGTTTCCATCTTTCTGCAATTAAAAATGAAAGTTTTGGAAAGATCAAGGCTATTGATTCTTTTGATACATTTAGGTATACTGCAGACCCTACCATGCAGAAAGCCTCCTTACCTCCTCCCGCATATCACACCCTGACCTCACACATACTCAATTCAGTCATGCATGTGGGTCTTCAAAGCATTACACCCAATTTATAAACTGTTAGAAATACCAATACCAACCACTCTTATACTTTCTTATTAAAGTGCACAAATATCCAGATGCCTTTGTGCAAATTAAGAAATGCTGGACAGTCACAATACTAAATTATTTTTAGCATAAGATTTATATTATTGCTTCAAATAGTAATACAGAAAGCATAATTGAGTAAACTGAACATCTATGGACAAATCAATAATATTAAGAGCATCATTTCTGAATTCTAACTTCTTGTGTTTTATTTTGCCTATTCCTTAGGGTTTTCTTTTATTTAATATTGATAATAATAGGGAAGGTTGAAGACCTTAGAGTTATTTATAGCAAAAAAAGAATACTTGAAAGGAAAGTGATCACTTTATTCCAGTATTTATGGAGCTGTATATAGAGGAGGTAGACAAATTCTCCTGATGTCTGAATGGAGTGCAGGCTTGTTGAAGGCAGGCATCAGTCTTCTTCATATTTAACCCCCTTCAACCCAACAAAAATCACCCTCAACATAGTAGGCATTTGATAAATGTAGCTGTAAGATAAACTATTCCTAATTAACTAATTAACAAGGGTCACAATTTCAAGATAGGATATGGCATATTTTAATTCAAAATAATATTTCTTAAAATTAAAGCAGTCTGACAATATAATGAGCTGCCTTCAAAAGTAGCAAGGATCCCATCACTATAAGTGTTGAAGTGAATATTGACTAGCTCGCTCCTGAATGTATTACTGATGACCTAAAATATCATCTCCAACTCTTGAGATTTCTTGTGAATTTTAAAATTCTACAACAAAAAAGGTTTCAGGCTAGAACATAGGTGCACAGGAGAATTTCAGGAACAGTGATACATTTTAGGCTACAACTGGAAAAACTCCTAGCAAATAGAGATTGGAAGAACGTATTTAGGTATTTGGCACCAGCAAACATGTTAAATTGGGATTTTTTGAAACATTGCATTTAAATCCCCATAAGTGACTCTAAATTACTATGTGATTTGAAATGAGATGTTTGCGGTTCCATGTGTATAAATTGCAAAAACGCATCCAAGAATTACAGACGAATCATTAAATTTTGCCTTTCCAACATGAGTGGCATGTCTCACTCTCTTACCTCCTTCATATTTGCACAGTGAGATCTTAGCTGACCACCCTGCTTATTTTTTCTTTTTTGAAAAAGATTTATTTCTTTGTTTCTACTCCCACCCCCCGACCCCCCGTTGTTTTTGCACTCACTGTCTGCTCTCTGTGTTCGCTTGTCTTCTCTTTAGGCAGCACCAGGAACCAATCCTGGGACCTCCCAGAGTGAGAGAGAGGCTCTCAATCTCTTGCGCCACCTCAACTCCCTAGTCTGCTGTGTCTCTTATTGTCTCTCCTCTGTGTCTCTTTTTATTGCGTCATTTTGCTGCACCAGCTCTCCACTCAGGCCAGCACTCCTGCGTGGGCCGACTTGCCTTCACCAGGAGGCCCTGGGAATCGAACCCTGGACCTCCCATATGGTAGACGGGAGCCCAATCGCTTGAGCCGCATTCACTTCCCTGACCACCTTGTTTAAAACTGCAATGCTCCCCCTGACGCTCTAGCAATGCTTTATCCCCTTTAACTGCTTTATTTTTCTCTTTGGCATTTATCTGCATCTAAAATACTATATTTAACTTGTCTATTTTATTGACTGTTGGTCTCATCCCTCCAGAATATAAGCTTCATGAGGGCAAGAATTTTGATATGTTTTGTTCACTGCTATATCCCTAAGATCTAGAACACTGTTTAGTATACCATGGACAGCCAGTGAAATAAGGACACCGCTGTGTCCTTGCCAATTGTAGTTTATTGCTTATTCAACCCACTCCATGTTTCCCATCAACATCCATCTTTTAGTACACCCCAAGTTGTTAAAAAACACTCACAAAAATGAAGGAAGGTATGTATACATCTGCATACCCCATATATTACCATTGCTACTTCTATTACTACTTCTTAGTATTCTTGAGGAAAATTAAGGCATGGATGCAAAGAGGGAGTCAATTACTGAACACTGACTATGTATCAGGCATTGTGCAAAGCACGTTATAGCTATCATGTAACTTAGTGTCCACTGCAATCCCATGAGGGTAGTTGTTATAATCTCCCGCCCCCCCCCACCCCGGCTTTTTTGAGATATGAAAATGTAGTCTAAGAAAATTTAAGAGTTTTGCTCATGGTCACACCATCGACAGAAGTGGAATAACTGGGATTTAAATCCAGGTCTGTTTGACTTCAGTAAGTAACACTTCCTCCCAAATAGAGTATTTGAATCACTCCTTGCTCAAATATACCTCTTTTTAAATTTTTTAAAAAGAAACTTAGATTACATAACTGTTACATAAAAAATGCAGGGGATTCCCATATGCCCCACTCCCTAACCCTCCCACACCTTCCCACATCAAGAGCATCCCTCATATACCTCTTTCACATTCTCACATTCCATGGACTTCAAAATCCTTTGGGACACAGATGATACCCACCCACAGCACCTCTATGTGGGGATCATTAGCACTTAAGTGGCCATCATTTTAATCAGCTCAGCATCTCCAAGAGTGAGTGTTGTTTGGGGAGCAAAAGGGAAGCAGGAAGGGACATTTGGTGAGCATAATGAAGAAAATTCTTGACATTTTATATTTGTTTTGTCTTCACACAATACAAAATGCAAAAAGGACAGAAGTGTGAGCAGTAAAGTCTTCCTTCTATCCCCATCCCTGTCCACCCTCCCATTCCCCTTCGGAGACAACTGATTCTGGTGCTCCGTTTTCCAGAGAACTGGGCACACTTTTTTTTAAAAAGCACAAATGTTAACATGCTATGTGTTTTGCAGTGCACCTTGCCCTTTGCATTTAATAAATATAAATATAATTAAATATAGTTTAATAAATATAAATATAATTTAATAAATATTAATCTTATTTTTAAATATTTGTAAATATTGTATTTATAAATATTTATAAATATTATAAATATTTAAATTTATATATAAATATATCTCAAGAATAGTGATAGAAGAGTTTGGACTAATGCTGGGTCTAAAGAAGGTCCTGGTCACCCAGGGGTGGGGGATGTTATTTAAAACCAGCAGTGGAAGGCAAAAGACCCTCGGGAAAATTCTGCATATTCTGGACCTGGAGATGCTTGACACATCTCTGAAAACTATCCCTGTGCTTCCTCTGGCAGGTGCAATTCCAGAGGCTGCCCACAGTGCCAAAATGCTAAAACCCGGAGGGTATGGAAAGGTGGGGGTCGTGAGGAACGTCATGGAGGGAAGGAAACGTATTGACATCTATGGTGCGCCCACCGGCATTTATGCACCCTCTGTCCTTAATGCCCTGCGTCCTTTGGCTGTAAGTTTCACGAAGTCAGGGGCTGTTTAGTTCATCATTCTATCCTCAATGCCTAACATGCTATCTGGTTAGAGAAATAAATAAGAGAGAGACCCTGCTTTTCTTCAGTACCAGGCTTTGATTTAGACTCCAGAGGCTTCCTCTTCTCGCTTCTTCCTTCCTAATGTCTCAGAAATGGAGTGCTTCGCCTTCGTTCGTAAAGCTTTGGCCCTCCCTCCCTCCGATGTGGTTTTTCTCCCCCTGCGTTGCTGTGGCATGGGAGTCCCGCCCCCTCCCAGATGCCCCTAAGGATAAGGAAGAGAAAAAAAGGCTCTTTTCACGTCAGGGGTTTTACTGTTAATCATTAAAGGAATAGGTAGAGTATCAAACATGGAGAAATCGCAGTGATTACAGAGGAATGAAATGGCATATCACACACGTCTGAGTCCACCAGTTTCCCACATCCAAGGCGCCCGGTTGCCCACCCTACCGCATCAGACCCCTTTTTCTTGTGTTGCCTCATTCCTTGGCTCATTTGGCTCCTGGCTCTCCATCCAGTTAAGGGTGATTATGGATTAGGCTTTTCTCAGGTATTTTTAAATTTTATTTTCCTACCCCCATCTGAAGCTTCTAAGCTGTCTATATTAAATAAGCAAATATTGCAAGCGGTCGCTTCCATTCTCCCTTTCCATCTAGTGCATTCTGAACTGCAGAAGGGAGAAAACCGCTAAAGTATAAATATGAATTTATGTCTGCTGTATAAGCAGCTAATTTGGTTGTTCTGATGGATAACACTTAGGAATATTTTAGTACAGATGCCTGATTTTGTCTAATCTTTTTTTCTGCCCAAGAGCTGATTATTTCCCCAATAACCACATTTATACATTCATATAGAGACAAAAATATTGTTTATAATTCCAGATATCCCATGTAATTATTGCCCATGAAAACCAGGCAATCTTTATGATGCTATTACTGCACAATTTTCTAATCTCACTTTAAAATGATGAGTATTGCACAGCAATCTGCATAATGTCCACTTTTAATTTTGGCTCTTATATTTTTATTTTTTTAATATATTTTTAAGTTTTTCTAAAAGATACTTAGATTACATAAAATGTTGCATAAAAAAATAAGGGATTCCCATATGCCCCACTCCCCACACCTCCCACTTTTCCCCACCTCAACAACTTCTTTCATTAGTGAGGTACATTCATTGCAATTGATGAACACATTTTGGAGCATTGCCACTAAGCACGGACTATAGTTTACATTGTATTTACACTCTCTCCCAGTCAATTCTGTAGGCAATGAAAGGATATATAATGGCCTGTATCTGTCATTGCAGTGTCATTCAGAACAATTCCAGGTCCCAAAAGTGCCCCAATATTTTACCTCTTTTTCCCTCTCCCTGCCTTCAGCACCTCCAGTGGCCACTGTCTCCACATCAATGATATAATTTCTTCCACATAATGTCCTCCTGATTATATTTCCTAGGTATGAGTTTAAACTTAGTGACATTTAGGCAAAGCATTTTATATGGATTTATTTTACTGCTAAGCTTTTTAAAATGGACTTTCATGTGAGCATTTTATTTCTGAGTGGCAGGAATATCCTGATTAATTCTTCCCAAGAAAGATCTGAAAAATAGTAAGTATAATGTGAATTTGTCATGGGAAAGAGTTAGAGAAGAAACCAATAGAGAATAAAACATTTTAGATAATCATAAAATAGTGTGTTTCTTTTTTCACCAGAGCAATTGGGCCTCATGCCTTTGGGCTGAGAATTACTGTACTGGATTCTAGGATTTGGAGAAAGAAAGCCTGGGTTTGAATTCCAGCTCCTTAATTAACTGATTATGTGTTCTTTCTTGGCCAAATACCCTAACTTCTTGAACTTTCAGTGGCCTCAGCTACAAAATAAGGGCATAATAATGCCTCACTCATAAGGCTGGTATACGGACTAAATGGGGTAATGTCTAATTTAGATGTTTCGTACAATAAGTTTATTTGAATGTTACTATTATACACACCCACGTCTTATCCTTTCTCTTTGTACCTTTTTTTGAAGGCAGGGGATGCTTTCATCTTTGAGTATCTTTCAGTGTTTAGGAGAGAGCTTTGCTGGTAATGGGTATTTGTGCTAAATATTTCTTGGCCATGTGAAGCTGGTTGCCAGTCTTGGAGGGAACTCTAGCAGTAAACAAACTAGCTCAGAACGCTGTGCCAGGGGATCAATGGAGATCTCAAAACTTCATTCAGCGATAGAGAGGAAATCTGTGGAGAGGAACGGAGCTTGGTGAAAATTCAGTGTTTGTGATCCAAAGGTATTACGATATAATGGAAAGGGTATGGAATTTGGGTTCAGTCCTCGGTGTCCCATAAACTTGGGCATGATCTCCAGCAAATGACTTCATTGTGGGCATCTCTATTCCCTCATCCATAAGATGGAGAACATAATACGCCCTCGTCATTCTTTACAGGGATGCTTTAAGCGATTAATGGAGGTCATAAATGGGAGAGAGCTTTGTAAGCTATAAAATTAATGCACAAATATTAGGGTGGTTGGAATTCTGAAGGACAAGCCAGTGATTCTGAGGAAGACACTAAATATTTTCCTTGCCAGCTGTATATCAGTGATTCATTCTTTCTAACTTTTCATTTTGGAAAGCACTGAGTAGAATCCATTGGTCCTTTGGAATAAAGAACCTATGAAAGGGGGCAATACTTACTTCCAAAATTTTATTCTTAGAATGAGAAGTCTGTGTGTCATCACTGGGGACTGAGGCAAAGGAGAAGACAGAAGGGAGGGAGGGCTACAGCTGCTCTAGGTTTCCATGTAGTTCCTCTAATTCCATTTCAGTGCCCAGAAGGAAAGCTGATGTGCCCCTCCTTGTCCACATCCCTCCCTCTCTATCCCTTTCCATTTACATCACTCCCCAAAGTGTAAGGCCAGGAGAGAAGTAGTGAGCATCCCTACCTCCTGTCTTGATAACCACTACAAAGGATGTTCCTGGAAGCTGTGAACAGAAGGGAATTGAAACACTGTGTGATTTTTGTAGTCAAATATGCCAGTAGCTCCAGGAGGAAGGTCCTGACTATAGGGATCTCAGCTCATTGCTGGGAGAAGTGGTACCAGTAAAACCCTCTTTTGGAATATGCATCAGGATGGAAGGAGTCAGAAAGGTCACAGCGTTCAGACCCTGAGTGTTAGTGCCAGGAGTCAGCCCGCTGCCTTTCCTTTGTGTGCCTCGGTACAAAATGTTTGCTGGTACTCATTTATGTCAGTGAGTGCTCCCTCCACTCTAAAGTGCAGAGGTGTTCCTCCATAACTCAGCAGAGGCTAGGTCATTTCTGAGAAAATGAGTAACTAATAGGTCACTGAAAATACTTGGGACGAGCACAGGAAGGTTCTACGATAAGAAGATGATGACATGTTCTCATATTAATCGAAAAATGAAGCTAATCCTGACTCATTCTCAAGGCGATGGGCATTTCTTATTGAACCGTTTTCCTGACAACGGGCTTGCACTGCCCCATTTCCTCCAAGGGGGTGTAAGCCAGCTGGCTAGGATTGTGGAGTCCTGTCCAGAGGTCCAGCGACAAGGGACAGCTTGTAATTGTGGGACAGAGCCAGGCCCAAGGTTCAGAGTGGGAAGACTTCATCTTTCAGCACATGCGAGCTGTTGGTTAGCATTCATGAAGTTCTCTGGTTGTTTGGGTAAGGGCTTGAGAGAAACCACTTAGATCCCTGCTGAGCTCATTACCTTAGATTAGTTTAGATGGTCCCATTGTCTGGGCAGGAGAGTGCATTCTCTAAAGCACTGGGGAGCAAGGAAGTGCTCCAAGATGGAAAGGAGAGTCACTCCAGCTTCCACAAGGAAAAGGGCTGTTAATACCCTAATGTATACTAGAAAAGCACAAACTCTATGAGCTAAGGTGGCCATTTTGCAGAACAAGTGAAGGATGTGAGTCAACTCCCAGAATAAAGGTAGGAAGTAAACAGAGCAGGTAACAATGCCATGCTCTAGCTTTACCCACTTTGGGGAATTGAATCATGTCCTCCACAAAAGCCATGCCCAGCCCGTAACCCCTGGTCCTGTTAAGAAGATGTTATTAGCTCAAGCATGTCCAACCTGAATGAGGGTGATCCTTAATCCAATATGGCCAATATTCTTATAAACTAAGGAAATTGAAGAGAAGAAAAGCCACGGGCAGCAGCCAGAAGTCAACAAAACTGAAGGAGAAAGAAGATGCTGCCATTTGCATTGCCATGTGACAGAAAAGCCAAGAAACCCCAAAATTGCCTGCTAGCCAGAAGACACCCAGGAATAAACAACAGGAAAACCATTGTATGGTATTTGTTTATCAGCTGGGAAACTAAAATACCCTCTTAGCTCTTTATGAGGAGATAAGCTTTGAGAGTTAACCGATTTTTAATTCTTGTGAAAACTGGGTGTTGACACTGACTCTCTTCACAGGAAAGCACTAACTGAAGATTAACTAAGTAATGAGTGCAAATGGAAGGGTGATAGAAATGCTCAATAAAAATGCTGATAGATTTCTCCCGGCGGGAGAATTCCTTCAGCCCCCCTTTCCTCTGGGTCTTACAGTCAGCATGTACCACCATTCTCTCTGTAGACTCCTCAGCCTTCCCCGTTGGAAGCCTTTTCTCTGAGGAGCTTTGAACAGTTCATTGGAATGATTCACTGGTTCTCCCACCAACTGCCAGAGGTGGCAGGACTTGTTTTCCGTCTGTTGAGAAGAAATTGAGACAGGAATTTTGACCAAGTTGCCAGTGATACCGCCTTTCTTACCCCAAGGGAAAGAGCTTTTTCAAAAATATTCCATCCTGAGTATTCTTTGGAAAACTTTCTGGAGAACAATTTAGTGAAATGTCTTCAAAAGTCTTAGAAATGTGGGAGAGCCTTGCCTGAGGAATTCCACTTTCAACATATAATTCTTTGTCTTCTCACTTACTTTTCTCTTCTTCACACTGGAGTATATTCCTTCAAGAGAGAATTTGACCATTTGGGGCTTGGAATTAAGCAGTCCCTTACGCCATCTGTCCATCCAACTGCGACAAGTATGAAGAGTCTGCTTCTTGGTGGGGCACCAGCCTCCCCAGGCTGCTTATTGTCCAATTATGGGCACTTTCAAGGAATCTATACATTTGCACAGAACTGTGGAAATATACCCATGAACCAGCCTCAGGAATCACCACCCACACTTGCTGTTTCTCAGATGAGGAATCTGAGGTCCTGAGAAGACTCGGGGCTTACCCAAGAGTTCACACCTATTTGGGGTTACAGCAGGATCTAGGACCCAGGGCCCATAACTTCCCATCTGTATTTGTCCTAGTTATGGAAGTTTAACAATGTGGCATCTAAAGTATAGAGAAGTAATTTTAGGGTGAACTTTTATAAAGTAGAAAAAGAAATAATGTTTGCTCTATGTATCTTGGTACCCCAGAATCTAATATTAGGAGTATCTACAGCTCATTCTGTGTAATTTAAAGCTTAGGGGCCACATACTTCATTCACTTTTTCTATCCAAGGAGTGCAAGTTCTAAAATAAAGGAAAGGGACATTCTTTATCAGTCTTTTAGCTAAGTCTCATTGTGTCCTGTGCCCCATACCTGATCTTCATTAGAACATTGTGGACCAGCACTTACTAAACGCTATTTCTGTACATTTATGCTTAATCTGCACCAAGACCCTTTGAAGTAGATATTATTATTATTATTGTCCCTATCTTTAAAATGTGGATACTACACTTAACATAGGTTAAGTCACTTGCCCAAAGCTAAATACTGTAGCTGGAGGAGTGTGAATTCACCCTCAGGGTCCTTACATTCCACCTGTATGATACAGTGACTCATTTTGTGTTCCAAGAGTCTTACTGGCTGCACAATCTTTGGCCTAGCAATTCAATTCTAGGAACGTATCCTAAGTAGAAGTCATAGATGTGCAAGTATAAGAATATATACCAGGAGTGGATGTGACTCAAGCAGTTGAGCGCCTGCTGCCACATGGGAGGTCTGGGGTTCGGTTCCCAGTGCCTCCTAAAAACAAAAACAAAACAACAAGCAAACAAATGAAAAAACCAACTCAAGGGAGCCAATGTGGCTCAGTTGTTGAGTGCCGGCTTCCCACATACGAGGTCCCTGAGTTTATTCCTGGGCCCCAGTATCTAAAATATATACCAAAACATTTATTATAATAAAAACTTATAAACAAATTAAATGTAAAACAATAGGTAATTGGTTAAATGATCTATGGTACAGACAAACCATGCTCTCAAAGAATATTTATTTACTTGGATAATCATTAGCAATATATTGATAAGAGTAAAACACGTGTTGCAAGTCTAAGGAGACATGATGACTAAATGTAATGTGGTAACCTGGATGGGATCTTGGAATAGAAAAAGAATACTAGGTAGAAACTAGTATAAATTTTACTTAATCGTTATTAGGGATTGAAACATGTTTCCCACCAAAGGCATGCTCAGGTCCCAACCGCTGGTCCTGTGGGTGTGAACCCAGTTGTAAACAGGACCTTTGAAGACGTTATTAGTTAAGGTGAGCCCACGCTGAATGAGGGTGGCTTTAATCCAATATGGCTGAGGTCTTATCAGCAAAGGAAAGTGGACACAGTAAGAGAAGCCACAGAGAACAGCAAGAAGCTGGAAGTCAGCGGAACCCCGAAGAGAGAGGAGAAGACATCACCATGTGCATTGCCACGTGACGGAAAAGCCAAGGACATAGGATCGCCAGCTGCCAGCCCCAGAACGCTACAGTCTTTGGGGAGAAAGCATCACTTGATTGACGCCTCGATATTGAACTTCTCCTAGCTTCAACGCTGGCAGCCAACAAATTCCTGTTGATTAACCCAACACATTGTAAGGTATTTGTTTTAGCAACCGGGAAATTAAAACAATAATAATGTATCTATATTAGTTCAATAACTGTGACAAATGTACCTTACTAATGTAAGATAATAATAGGGAAAATTGAGTGTGGAGTATCTGGGAATCTCAGTACTGTCTTAGGCAAACTTAAAGTTTATTTTCTTTTATAAAAGCAAGTTACAAAGCATTATATCCAGCAGCACATACTATTTGCAAAGAAAAAGAATATCTGTATAGAAATGCATTAAAATAATGAAAGGACAGAAATCAAAATGTTAACAGCAATTATTTGGATTGGTGAATGTGGTTATTTTCTCTTCATTTTATTTTTCTATGTTTTCCAGTTTCTCTGCATAGAACATGCATTTTATTTTTTTAATTTAAAGAAATAGAACAATAAATGCCATTCAAAAATTATCACTCTTATTTCCTTCTGTAGTGTTTGAATTCTGACCATTAGAACACTCCTTTAATTTAAGAATAATTTAAAAATATGTTTCCTGAAGAGTAACTCATTAAATCTTTATTCCACATTATTTTATTTGCATGGATTAGTTGAACAGCTAAACTGGCTGTCACTATGGTAAACAGACAAATGTGTCCTGAGAGAGTGGGGCACAGGCTATATAAACTACCCTGCAGAGGACACCGGAAATGGAAGAGAGGGGCGATCCTACATGATACCTACCTACTACTGTCTTTTTCCTGCTCTCACTAAAAGCTTCTGTGACTCCAAAGTGCAGGATGATACATTTTCATCTATGCACAGATGATCAAGATGTGTAGATGACTTCTGCTTAGGGAGATGCTTTCCCATGGTCTGATCTAAGACAACGAAAAGTTAAGTGTTGGTTTCTTTTCCAAAAATATTGTTTTTTGTAAATTAATTATAGTGCATGGTTCAACTTAGGGTTCATTGTGTTGTACAGTTCCATGGAATTTTTTAAAAAATTTTCAATCTAGAACCATATATACAACCTAGCATTTCCCCTTTTTACCACATTCAGGTAGATATTTCAGGGCTGTTAATTAAGTTCCCAATGTTGTGCTACCGTCATCCCTATCCTTTACCAAAACATTTCCATCGTACAGAAGCTCTGTACATCTGAAGCCTTAAGTCCCTGTACTCTATCCCCACCCCATCCCCTGGTAACCGATGTTCTAGATTCTGACTCATGAGTTTTCTATTTCTAATTGTTTCGTATCAACGAGCTCATACAATATTTGTCCCTTTGTGTCTAGCTTATTTCATTTAACATGATGTCAAGATTCATCCAAGTTGTCGCATATATCAGAACTTCATCCGTTTTTTTAACTGAATAATATTCCATTGTGTGTATATACCACATTTTGTTTATCCATTCTTTGGCTGATGGACACTTGGGTTGCTTTCATCTTTTGGCAATTGTGAATAATGCCACTATAAACATCGGTGTGCAAATATCTGTCCCAGTCCTTGCTTTTAATTCTTTGGGGTATATACCTAGAAGTGGGATTGCCAGGTCATATGGTAATTCTATACTTAACTTTCTCAGTAACTGCCATACTGTCTTCCACAACAGCTACACCATTTTACATTCTTTCCATCAATGAATGATTGTTCCTCTTTCTCTACATCCTTACCAACACCGAAATAGTTTTCTTACTCAGACAACTCTTAGGTCTGAAAACGCACCTAGCCTGTTCCCTGGGTTGTGGAGAAGGCTAGACCAGAAGGAGAAGCCCTGGTTTCTAACTCTGGCTCTGCTACTAATATAATATGTGAAAACTCCCAAGCTAAGACCATATTCTCTGGAGCGCTTAACCTTTATTCAACCAAACCACCTTAATATTTACATGTTTTGTTTTGCTTGAGAGAAGCTTTCAAAATCTCTTTGTTTAGATGGTCTAGGGAGTTTTTTTAAATTCTAGCATTAAATGACCCTAAGATTCTAAAGAATGGATTACAGTGCAATCAGGATTCAACAATCTACTTTTCAAGTACTTTCATTGTCCATATTGTCTGGGTACCACAGAAGATAAAACTACTACCACATAAAGGAGTAAAGCCAGAATTAGTTGGTTTCAGAAATGAAATATCTCTACAAAGATGGCCTCTGAAACATTCCTTTCTCTGTTGACCAGAGGTGATGTCTTCAGACATCTGCATCATGATTCGTGTTGCATTTCTGTTGGAACCTTCAAGCACACTGCGGCCTCAGGAAGTGGAGAGGCAGCCCAAGTCAGGGACTGCCCAGAGCCTTCACGACCTTGTTCTGTGAAATCAGTATCTCTAATGGTAAGAGAAGGCAAGAAACAGGAAAATATGCTGGCGGACCAGACATGT
This sequence comes from Cabassous unicinctus, assembly GCA_029593785.1. Classification (NCBI taxonomy): domain Eukaryota; kingdom Metazoa; phylum Chordata; class Mammalia; order Cingulata; family Chlamyphoridae; genus Cabassous; species Cabassous unicinctus. The sequence goes on along the minus strand of JAQZBX010077073.1, from coordinate 1,200 downwards.
CTCACTCTCATTTTGCATTGCGGGCATACAACCTGTTGAATTAGCTTTAAGCTGAACAATTTTATCTTGTCTGTTTTCCTGGCATTTCAGCTGTAATCCTAACACAGACAAAGGCGGAAGGAGCAGGGGACTGAGCTGGCGACCCCAACACTTAGCAGATGCTCAAGACAGTTAGGGCACTCTGGGCCCCTCAGGGCAGTGATAAGCAGGAGCCTGTTAGAACATCCTAGGATTTCTGCCAACGAGAGCAGATCATGTCCTACCTCACAGCCCCTTTAGGTCTGAGCGCCAACTTCTTTGAACCTTCAGATTTCTAAATAACTCCGCTCTCCTACCTGTCGTAAATCATGGCGATGACCTAGGCATTATTTATTCTTGGAAAGGGCAGCTATATAGCAGAAGAAGGACGAGAAGGAAAAGCCCTGCAAAAGCAACTTGGAATGCGCTCCGGACACACTTGTGCCCCCATTCACTTGGAGCAGAGAATGGCTCTGTGGGCTCTTCCACATGATGTGCATGTTCTGATCGATAAGAAATCATGTGGCTCCACTGAGTGGTCACCTTGAGCTGTACACCCAGTGTAGGTGGCTAAGGAGCTAAACCAGTTAGCAGGCAAACTAAGATCAGTCATATGTTCCTCAGCAAATTGAAACATCCATTTGAGGAAAGCATTTGAATAAAACTCTGCTTTGTTGGCATTGTTTTTTCTAGTATTTTATATTAGGAAAGAGCTGTGAAGGGAGTTTGTAAGGTGCCCCAAATTACAATCAATTTATGTTTATTTGCGTTGTTTGGATTTTTCCATTTTCTTTGATGATTATGTTTCTTGCTTCTTCCTTATGTCCAAATCATGCTTATTATGTGAAGGGAACAGTTAGTCCTGTGTTTATTCTCTTCTATACTTGCCAGTAGTCCTAACAGGGAAACAAGTAATATATGAGTATGGATACTTAAAGCCATATAAAGTTTATGGAAATAGCAAATTCTCTAACTTCTCCCCCTACACACACAGGCCCAAGTTTCCGTGTTTACTCCATTCTCCTCTCCCTTTTCCCTTTTAATTCTCTTTGTATCCACTTCCCACTCCCTAGTTCCTGCTTGAATCCATACATCACACTTGTTGGTTTTGGCATCTGACCTGTTGAAATGGTTCAGTATGTTGAAAACCATGGTTGGCATAAATGCATATTAACAGAATTC
>JAQZBX010077072.1:0-14334 GCA_029593785.1 Cabassous unicinctus | reverse complement strand
CTCCTTGTGAGGGCACGCCGGCCTGAGCGGTGCGGTGGGCTGATGCAGCAACCTCACGGCAGGAAGCGGGTGTGGCGCAATGGATAGAGCACCCGTTTACCATATGAGAGGCCCCGGGTTCGCTTCGCGGCGCCTCCTTGTGAGGGCAGGCCGGCTCGCTCGGCGCCGTGGGCTGCAGCAAGACCTCACAGCAAGGGGGAGATAAGCAGACACAGAGGAGACACGCAGCGAATGGACACAGCAGCACAAGCAGCAAGGCGGGGGGGGATAAATTAAAAAACAAATAAATAAATAAAAAATAAAAATAAAAATAAAAAGAAATTAATGTTTAAAAAAAAAAAAAAAGCTTAGTGTTAATTGCTACAGGAATACTGGAAACTCACAAAAATATCCAATGCGGGGACATAGGGCATTTATGAGCTGTTACAGCCACGTTGTGGTCCCTGGTCCGTGTCCTCGCCTCCGCTTCGAGACAGTGAGTGAGAGTCCTCCGTGGACTTCCACCCACAGAGCACAGCATCATCGGCCCCTTCTCCATCTCTAGGTTCAGCGGAGGCCAGTTTAGACGCCTCCTTGTTTCGTGTGGACAGTTTTATCTCTGACTCCTCGGCCTCTGCCTGCCTGGGAAGGATCCCCTGCTGACATTTCCTCCACAAGCAAGCTCCCCAGCTAGCTGGCTCTGGGCTCCCTGTATTCTCGTAGCTCTCTGTGCCATTTTCTCACTGGTGTGGGTGGTCAGTGTTGAAGAGAGGACGTGCTCTGATGGGTCTCCAGGCCTGCCGACCACATCGCCAGGGCTCTGCCGTGGGCTTTCTGCATGTCTGTTTGGGCTCCTCGTGGTCCCTCGCCTCTTCCTGACACAGCCTAGGAGCTCCAGGAGCTCTGAGTTTCAGTCTACGTTTCATTTTGCATCTCTACAAAGGAAGTATGGTTAGCCCATCGGGAATGGGTAGGACCTGAGAATTTGTCTACCACGAAAGGCTTAGTCTCATTTGATCTGAAGGGCTTGAAACGAACTCATCCACAGATACAGAAGCAGAAGGTCAAAAAGCGTCCTGTGGCTGGCGAAGCTCTGGGGGAAATCTGGTTCTGTGAACCCGGAGTCCCCGGCTGCAGTCTCGTAGCCGTGGGAGCACAAGCGTAATGTTACTCCCTGAGGGGGCTGTTAAGTGGCAGCAGAGATGTCAGTTTAAGATTCCAGAAGGATGGCAGAGCTGGCCCTTGGCACAGTCACAGAGGTTTCTCACAAGACAACTCCTTTTTAAATGCCTGGAGGGTTTTCATAATAATTCGAGGAAACCCTGTGATAAAGCCCTTTCTCTCCTTCTGTCTTTCTCAGTGGCGCCAGTCTCCGAAGTTGTTAAGTATCATTTCACTGTTAGGATGGGCAAAACAAAACCAGTTTAAGCTGCTTTTTAAAATGACAGCTGCACAGAAGGTAAATCCCAGCGGTCCAAAAGTGAAATCCGAAAATGGTATCAGCACTCCCTCCTCCGTCATCACCCCAGGATGGAGGAGACTGGGGTTGGCTACCACCTCTTTCTGGTGCACCCCGAGCGTGTTTGGCCTTCCGCCAGCTGTGCGCCAGCCGTCGGCATCCTCATCCCCTGCTGTGGTGTTGGCGTGTGGTCAGCCAAAAGCTCCTGGTTCCCTGAGAGCCTCAGCTAAGACCTGCACTGGTGGAGTTGTGCTCACCCCAAAGTGGTGGGGTCACAGTGCCCTGCGAGTGTCTCCAAGCAGGGTTCACTTGGTGATTCCCTCCAGGGGTCCCTGCCCAGACAGCCTAAGAGCTTCTGTGAGACTCGAGTCCAGCAATTTGTCCCACGTCCTGTGGGGTCCCCCCTCTGAGAGCTGGGAAGGCTGGGCTAAGAGCGAGAGAACGGGAAGACTGTGTTTACACGGGTGGTTGCCAGCTCTGGTTGTCTTCTCTTTCCGCCCGCCCAGTAAGAGCTGTTCCATCGGGATGGTCCTTCGGCTGTGGAGCGACACGAAAATCCACCTTGATGGAGATGGGTAAGCAGATTTTTTTTTTAAGATTTATTTTATTTGTTTATTCCCCTCCTCTTGTTGTTTGCGCTCACTGGCTGTTCTCTGTGTCCATTCGCTGTGTGTTCTCTGTATCGGCTCATCTTCTCTTTAGGAGGCACCAGGAACCGAACCTGGGACCTCCCATGTGGTAGGCGGGAGCTCAATCGCTTGAGCCACCTCAGCTCCCTGCTTTGTTGTGTCCCTCATTGTCTTTCCTCTTCGCATCTCCTTGTTGTGTCATCTTGTTGTATCAGCTCACCGCACCTGCCTGTCTGCCAGCTCGCTGTCTTGCTTATCTTCTCCAGGAGGCACTGGGAACCAAACCCGGGACCTCCCATGTGGTAGGCGGGAGCTCATTCGCTTGAGCCACATCCATTTCCCGAGACTTTCTTTTTTTTTTTTTTAAGGTATTTTTCATTTTGGACTTTGAAACACGAGTTGGTTCGGGTATCCCTGAATAGTCATTAGCCACAGAATCACATGTGATATGTTGATTACATTTGGAGAACTAATATTGCCGTCCTGTGAGCTGCACAAGGAAGCGTACGTTTTGGACATTACTTAAGGAGATTTAGGTCATGAAGTGTCAAAGGGAGTGCATCATAGGAGGTTTGCTCCTGAGTGTAGTTCAAGAGAAGCAGTAGAGGATATGATCTTCATGCATTTCCTGGCTTTGTTAAATAAACCCTCACTGTTTGCCTTCCATGGGGCTGGTCTGAAAGTTCACAGATGAGTGTCATACAGCAGGAGCCCACAGTCTTTGAGGGGGAGAGACAGACAGCTGACAGGTGCAGCAGTGTTTCAGGTGCCACTTTGGAGACTGCCAAGGAGGAACTAGTCGTTTTGGCCTGGACTGAAGGGCTATAAGGATTTGGCATACATTAGCTCCGGGGAAAGAAGCAGAACAGGAAATCGGCCCTATCCTGGCATTACAAGCAGGCAAATGTGTTGCCTCATCAATAGGATTGGATAGGGAAAAAAATCAAAATGGGATTTGTTGAAGTGGTGGAACCATGGGGGAAATTTTCCTTTTTAAATTTTGTGTTCCATTAATGTATTTCCTGTGCAATTGCACACACACATGCACAAAAGATGGGGTATGTCTTAGTTTCCTAGCTGCTAAAATAAATGCTATGCAGTGTGTTGGCTTAAGGAACAGAAATTTATTGGCTCACGGCTTTGAATCTAGGAGTCCACAATCGAGGCATCAGCAAGGTGATGCTTTGCCCTTAAAGACTGTGGCATTCCAAGGCTATCCCTGGGCCCTGGGCTTTTCTGTTACATGGCGACATCCTCTCCTTTCTCTTCCGGGTTCCGTTGACTTCCAGCTTCTTCTCCGTGTGGCTTTCTCTGCTTCAGCCTCGGGTAATGGGACGGAGGCCTGGCCCCGTTCAGTCGGGCCACACCTTTACTAAAAAGTAGTACCTTTGAAAGGCCCTATTTACAGTGGAGTCACACCCCCAGGAATGGATTAAGGTTAAGGACATGTTTCTTCTAGGGCACATAATTCAACCTACCACGGGGTATGTGACGCAACGGGGTGGTGGCACAGTTGTGGGAAGGAGAGGGTCAAGGTGATGCTGTCACCTGCTGTCATTGCCCCAGCTCTTTGCCAGGCTCTTGGGTTTTGGTAGAGCTCACACTGCTGGATGAAGAACATGTCTTCATCGTTTGAGAATGTTTCTGCTTTGCTTTTTTTTTTTTAAGATTTATTTATTTGTATCTTGCCCTCGTTGTTTTGTGCTCGCTGTCTGCTCTCTGTGTGTTCTTCTGTGTCTGCTTGTCTTCTCTTTAGGCGGCACGGGGAACCGATCCTGGGACCTTCCTTCCGGAGTGGAGAGAGGCGCTCAATCTCTTGCGCCACCTCAGCTCCCTGCCACTTTGCTTTTGTCCTTGCCTCCAATGCAGTGGATTTCACAGACAGCAGGAGATACACTGGTCCTTGGAGTCCCCAAATGGGCCTGCTCCCGTCCCCTGTCCCCTCTAACTGATTTGATTAGAGGGTCAGGGTTCTCAAGATGGGTGTCCTTTTGTTTTTCATCCCCAGGGGGTTCAGCGTGAGCACAGCGGGAAGGATGCACATCTTCAAGCCTGTATCTGTGCAGGCCATGTGGTAAGTGTGCTTTCAGGGACCCGTGGCTCCTTAGAAATGTTTTCCTGGCTGACAGCACGAGTGGGAAATCCCCTTCTAATGAGAAGCTCGTTTAGGTGCATTATTTTCACACATCTCCAGCTCCTGCTGACAAAATGCCAGGCCAGCCTACATTCATTCATTCATTGTACCTGGGACACTGTAGGCACTGAGCCTTGGGGGGGTGCGGGAGGGGCAGGTGTAAAAAGGATGTAACTCCTGCCCTTGTGGGGTTTACAGGCTGTCGAGGGAAGGGTCCTGGGCCGGGCACCCAGTCAGGGTACCAGGCGGTGGGCTGTCGAGTGTGGGGTCCAGGCTCTGGGTGGGGTAAGGCTTCCCCTGGGACCCTGCTTTTGGGATGAGGTCGCTGGGGGTAAAGGCTGCACTGGGCTAAAGGAGTCCCACCCACAGCTTGTCTGCACCAGCTCCCTGTAGAGCCCTCGTCTTCCTGGAGGGCTGCACGGACGGCACGTGCAGCCAGCTCAGCACAGCAGTCACCTTGAATCATCTGGAAAGGACTCAGGACAGATCTGTTGGCATCTGCTCAGTGGTTCAAAATAATTACATTTTTCTGTGGGACACAGAGTTATTCAGAACTCAGCAGGTTGATAGTGTACTTCATTTCACCTTCTCTCTTACTCCACATTGTGGTCAATTCAGGATCATTTGGGGGAGGGGGACTCGTGAAATCATAATTCTCTCACAGTGAACCAAATAGATGTTCTATTTCTTTTGAGTCCCTGGATAATTTGTTATCTCTTTCAGGCAAGTGAAAAATATGCCCACATGTTTTTCCAAAAATTTCTGGACCAGAACTAAATTTAGTAAATACTCAGCTCCAGTTTGTTCCCTCATTTAGCCTAGAGATAGGGCAAATATGTAAAGCTGGAAGAAGTTGAGTGGATTGCAATACTTTTTATACAATTTTTGAACCATTTTCTTCTTTTTTTAACTTTTTTTTCTTGAAATACTTCTGAACGTACAGGAAGGTTGCAAAAGTAATAATTTTTAAAAACCCATTCCAAGAACGCCAACATACCCCCAGCCCAAACCACCAGATCCACCACCTGTTAACATTGTGTTGAACCATTTTCTGATCACTCTGCCTCCATTTCAAGGCCTTGCTCTTCCACTCTTATCTGGTATCTAGTTCAGCCCATACTTTTCTAAGAAGAGGTAAAACAGGAGTGTCTGAATCAATCATTAGCACTTACCTTTTCAGTGTTGTTTCTTCTGCCCCCACTCGACCTCTCCAAACTTCTTCTTCACTCAGTTTCTGCTGTTAAGATGAATTTTTAGAACTCATTTCCTTAGGAAATCTAAGCACCTAAGCTATTAGAACACTGATGGGTGGGTGGTCTTAGAAATTAAATGTCGGGGAGCACAGTGACATGTCTCTTCGCTGCCGAGTGTTAGGGTCCCTGGGTTCAACAACTCTGGAGTTAAATGATGAAATTAAAAATAACAGGTGAACCAGCCTGATCTGAGAGAGGCAAAGTTTTTTTTCTTTCTTTCTTTCTTTCCCTTTTTGTAATTGGTGGAGACTGTGTGTCCGCTCCTGGACTCGATGCATGTGTTGACTGGCAGCTGTGACTGTCCGCCTGCCTTGTACGCCCTCCAGACCCTGCTGTGTAAGGACAAGTCCCGTCAGGAGGCCTTTGTGGACTGCCCTTCCCCCGCCCCATTTTAAACCGTTTTTCAGACGGAAGATAAAAGGAGCACTCCTGGTGCCCTGGCAGGCCTGACCCTCCCCTGCTCACCCCGCAGGTCGGCCCTGCAGGTCCTTCACAAGGCCTGCGAGGTGGCCCGAAGGCACAACTACTTCCCCGGGGGCGTGGCCCTGGTCTGGGCCACCTACTACGAGAGCTGCATCAGCTCCCAGCAGAGCTGCATCAACGAGTGGAACGCCATGCAAGACCTGGAGTCCACGCGGCCCGACTCCCCCGCCCTGTTTGTCGACAAGTGAGTGCAGAGCCTCCCCCGGCACACGCATGTAGGGCTGTGGACAGCCGGCTTTGTGTACACCCACTCTGGGCCGTGGACAGCTGGCCTCGACCACGCCCACTCTGGGTCGTGGACAGCCTGGGCCGTGGACAGCCGGCTTTGTCCACACCCACTCTGGGCTGTGGACAGCCTGGGCCATGGACAGCCAGCTTTGTCCACACCCACTCTGGGCCGTGGACAGCCTGGGCCATGGACAGCCGGCTTTGTCCACACCCACTCTGGGCCGTGGACAGCTGACCTCAACCATGCCCACTCTAGGCCATGGACATCCTGGGCCATGGAAGCCCCAGGTGTGGACAACTGGCCTCATCCACACCCACTCTGGGCCATGGACAGCCTGGGCCATGGACAGCCGGCTTTGTCCACACCCACTCTGGGCCGTGGACAGCTGGCCTCAACCACGCCTACTCAGGCCATGGACAGCGTGAGTTGTGGACAGCCTCGTCCACACCCACTCTGAGCCGTGGACAGCCGGCCTTGTCCACGCTCACTCTGGGCTGTGGACAGCTGGTCTCATCCGCACCCACTCTGGGCCATGGACAGCCGACTTTGTCCACACCCACTCTGGGCCGTGGAGGCCCCGGCCGTGGACAGCCGGCTTCATCCACTCCCCTCTGGGCCCTAACCCTGAGTCTGCACCAGATCCGTGGCCCTTCCAGAACCAGCACATAAAGCAGGGACTCCTGACCTCAGGTCCATGCTTAGTCTTCAGCAGGCAAAAGGTCTATGACTCCCTTAAAATGACAGGCACATTTGTGTGCAAGTGCACTTCTGGGGAACGAGCCCACAGCCTCCACCAGATCCTCAAAGGAATGCGTGGCCGACATATTTCATCAGCTCCTTGGCAATGTTTTGTGGTCTGGCCCTTCCTCTTCAGGTTGCCAAAGACTTTAATTTCCAAGGCCTCTTCCCCTGCTGTTAGGAGAATTATACTTGTGACGTCCTGTTCCCCTGGATCCCCAAACACGGCGGCATGAGCACAAGCCGAGGGCAGCCTGCCTTGGCAGCCGCAGCGAGCCAGGAGTGCCGTGGCTGCCTGCAGCGCCTGCGCAATCTGAGGCCGCGGCAGTTCAAGCCTAGTGCAAGAAGAAGGAGGCTGTTCTCCCCTTCCCTCTTGGCTGGGGCCCTCCGACCCCTGAGTGTTGAGTTCTCCTGGGACCCTGCATTTTAGGAGAGGCCTCAAAGCCACGTTACATAAGACCTGAAAGAAAGGAGAACGGGCGGGAAGAAATGAGAGTTGACTCTGAATATTCAGAGGGTTATCATGTGGAAGAAGGATTACCATTCACATCAGAAGTAGGACTGATGTGTAGAAGTTACAGGGAAGCAATGAGTTTGATTCTGCATGAAAAAGAGGTAAGGGGAGCTGGACCACCTCAGGGCTCAGGTTTCCTCACTGCCCAGACATGTTCAAGGAAATGGAAGGGCCCAGCAGTGTGGGGATGTCACACTGGCAGTCCAGCATTCCTGCCCTGAGAACCTGCGTCTCTGCAGGACATGCCAGAGAAGAGTTTCCAGACCACCGTTGAGCCTCTCGAGCTGCTCTCTGTTTTTTTTTTTCTTTAGAAGGTACCAGGGATTGAACCTGGGACCTTGTACCTGGGAAGCAGGTGCTCAACCACTGAGCTACACCCGCTCCCCTGCTCTACATTTTGTTGACTCCTGTGGGACTCTAGAGACAGGGCAGTTTTTCTGCATGCCTGTCCCTCTCTCCTGTCCCACCCCCAAGAACATACATACCAAGAAGTTAGCTCTATGGACCCAAACCACATTGTGACTAGACCCGGGAGCAGCTGGGGTGTCTGTCAGCGCTGACCTGCGGCTCCCTGTGGTTCTGTGCTTTCCTAAAGGTCGTTTCTTTCCAGGCCTACTGAAGGCGAAAGGACCGAGCGCCTCATCAAAGCCAAACTCCGAAGCATCATGATGAGCCAGGATCTGGAAAATGTGACCTCCAAAGAAGTAAGAGCTCCCCCTTCCTAGCAGGCCAGAGGTCAGAGGGCATCCCCTGGTCCTGCCTCCAAAAGCCAAGGCAGAGGCATGCCAGCACCCATCTGCTCGTCAGTTCTCCGGGGTTTTTCTCTGCAAAGGCATCAGGGCTTAGTGGAAACCTTTGCCACTTACTAGCTGTGAGACCTTGGACAAATTTCCCTGAGCCTCATCTGTAAGACCTTCACTGAGATACATCAAGTGCCCCTAGAACCAGTTACACATAAGCACCCTGCACTTCTCTGCTCGGCCAGCTTCCATCCACCTTGTGCTTTACTTCAGATACAGCAAACTCTCCTTTCTCCTCATAATCGCAACTTACCAGCCAGGTCTAAGCCCTGGACTGCCTTTCAGTGGCCTTTTAATATTTTCCTGGATCACATTTTTCTTTTTTTCAGTTGCTTTCTATTCCAGGAATGCAATGAATTATAATAACAGCTTTCACTAGATGGATCTAAGAAGTTGAAATTGCCATTTTAAAAAGGCATATATAATCTTTTTATTAATTAACAAATAATTTTTAAAATACTGTGATAATTTCTAAAGCAAGACGAAACTGATTTCAGCACCAATTTTAGCACTGATTTTTAATTTGTAAAAGTTTAGCTATTTTAAACGCAGTAGAAAAAGTCCCATGGGAATCAAATTTATTATTTGAAATATTAACCTTCCCCAGGCAGATGTACTTTTAGGTGGAGCAGCCTGCATTCCCCTTATCCACCCCACCCATGTGCTAAATGCATGTGTCTCTTTGCACATGTGCTATGGGGGGGAGGGGGCGGGGAACCACCCCTTTTTTGAAAATAGCCACAGTTCATGCCATGGCTTTAGCTCTTTGGAGGTGGACAGCTGTTTTCTTTAACAAATCCTTTTTCCTACTATTTCCCGTTTCACAGATACGTAATGAATTAGAGAAACAGATGAATTGTAACTTGAAAGAATTCAAGGAATTCATAGACAACGAGATGCTCCTTATCTTGGGACAGATGGACAAGCCCTCCCTTATCTTCGATCATCTTTATCTCGTAAGAGGCAGGGCACATGGAGGTATCTGGTTTGGGAAGCATAAATCAGATGTTGATTGCTTGGAGCTTGCAGCAAGTCAGAGAGGGAAAGCAGGCACAGAACTTTGGTTACTGGAGCCTCCATCTCAGCTCCTAAGGGAATTCAGCTCTTTGACCCCTTCCCGGGCCTGCAGCCTCCTGGTCTGCTCTCAAGCCAGATGTTTGAGATGTGGCTCCCAGCTGAGCTGTGGGGAGTTACTTGAAAGCTCTTTGGCATAGTCAATTGGCAGCTATTTTCAGACTCTCAGAACCCTTTGTCTTCTTTGGTCACTAACACAGAAGCCCCATCCACTTATCTCCAAATGGTTTGTGGACTAAAGAAAAAACCCACTTATTAAAGGGAGCATGCTTGGCACACCCCAGAATTAGGCCTCGCCTCACCGAGACACAAGAAACTGCAGGGAAGACCCAGCAAACCCCTGAAATGTGGCATCCCTGCTGCGCTCGTCCTGACAGCCGATCCCATGCCGTCACCCCAGAAACGGGCCCTGGCGGTTATAGAACTAGGGGGTGTCTGTACTGATTCTCTTAACTAACCTCCATCTCTTGCTCAGATCTCCATAATGCTACAAATCGCCGTAAAAGGCGACGGGCACATTTCCAAAGAGACAGCGTAGAGGATGGCATGTTTATAAAATCAGAGAGGCAGCTTGCAGCAGCAAAAGTCAGATCCACCAGGCCCGGCTGCCCGTCTCTCATTGAGCAGGTCCCCTTGCCTCTTTTTGTCTCCATCCGATTACTAAGATATATATTTAAAGCACCCGTGGCAGTTTCTATAGGCACTAAATAAATGGTAACCATTCTTGTTGGAAGAGAGGTTGCTTCCTGAGAAAGTTGGGCAAGTCGGCTGCTGAAGACATGAATTTGGTATCTGTTCGTAGGAAACAATTAATAGTTCTTCAAAAATACGTATCGTTATATCTCTTTAAAATGTAAATATGTGGATTTGAAGCTGGGGAACACCCCGCACTAACCTACCTCGCAAGTAAATCGCTTTCCGAGCTGAAGGCACCGCCCTCCTGAATCTCTCCGCTAGGGGGAGGCCATGGCAAAAAGGACGTGCACTGCCTTGGTGGCGTTTCCTTTATTTTTTTGGTGTGGTTTGGTGCTTTGTGTCACTTTTTCCATGAGAGACACTGAAGGAATTTTTATGTTTGAGCCTCTCCCTCACACATGAAAATCCAGCTAGGACCCACAGCTTGCCAGCTCTGTCAGTGCCCCTGCAGCTCCTGGGTCCCTTGGAAAGGAAGTTTGTAGGGAGACTAGAATGTGTCCTTTTGCTCTTTGTGAACTCTGTTCTCTGCACTTATTTCCTAAAAACAAAGTGGCAAATTTTTGCCTTTGGTTTGTTTTGTGTGTGTGTGTTTTTTTCCCTTTCCACGTTCTTTGCTCAGAAATGGAGGGCTTGTTTTATAATGATAACCATTTAAAAAATATTCAATTAAAACATGTGGTAGAAAGTTTGGGAATATGAATAAGTCTAAAGAAGAAAACAAAGTGCATTCCCAGTCCCTCAGATCCAGAAATAGTTGCTGTTAACATTTTGGTAGATTGACTTTCCCATCTTTTCTCTTTAGTATGCATGTAGAGCTGCTGCTTAAGAAAGGGAGAAAGGAAAGGAAGGAATCATACAGGTTATATAGTTTTGTATCCAGCCCTTTTTCTTTTTTTTTTCACTCTTTTCATTATATGGTGTTTCCCATGCCATTAAATAGTCTCCAAATGTATGACTTATTTTAATAGCTCCATCATACATATGGATCTGTCATAATTTATTTTACTAATTTCCTCTTGCTGGACTTTTTGGTTCCTGCTGCTCGGTTATTAAAAATAACTGTAAATATCCTTGTACATAAATTTCTGTGTGCATTCTGATTATTTCCTTAGGATAGCTCTTTGTAAGTGGAATTATTGAGTCAGAGGGTGTGAACCTTTTTAATATTGCCAAAATCCTTCCCAGAAAAGGTATAACGATTCCCACTTTAATTAGCGGTGTGTGAAAGCACCTCTTTCCTGAGTGGGAAGCACTTGGTCATTGCCTCTGGGTCCAGGATCACTCTGGAATCTTAGGAAAGGAAATGGTGAGACAGGGAGCAGGCTTTCCTGGACTTGCTCCTTCACTAAGGCCAAGGGGCCAGGGAGGGCCTCGTTCTCTTCCCTCCCTCCCTATCACACCCCCATATCAGCCTCTTCCAGTTCTCTGAGGCCAAGGGCCCATGAAAGAACGTCTCCCCATCAGGGCTAGGGCAAAGCATGCCTCTCCCGTAGGCAGCTCTTAGGCTGACATGTGACACTCACGGGGGTTTGTGTGATCTGTCCCCCAGGGCTCTGAATGGAATGCATCCAATCTGGAGGAACTGCAGGGCTCAGGGTGAGTCTGCTCCCCTCGTCTCCCCTCGTCCTTCCAGGCAGCTTAGCCATGCACAGCTCTGCTGCTCAAGTGGAGACCTCGTGCTGTCTGCCGTTAATTGCCTGCACCCAGGTCTCCGGAGTGGCTGCCGGGGCTGATTTGCATAGCTAAACAGATGTGCTTCAAAGTGCCACGTCCTGAATAATTCATGGGCTGTAGATTTTTACTGGGGTTTTGTGCGATTGTGTATAGCAGGGAGAACGTTTCTAAACCACACTCAAACCTGAGAGGACAGGCTGGATGCTGATAAGGCTCTAAGTCCCTTCCCACCGCCTCACTGCCCTGCAGAGGTGGTGAGAATCCTCGCTTGGACGCGGACATCTGCTGTCCTTTTGCCAGTGAGCGACTCTGATCGCTGAGCCGCTCCTGGTTCTATCTGAGTTTGTGCTTTGGGGCCTGGTGGGAATCTTATAGCCAGAGACTTTGTACTGGCCAGAAACATATGCCCGTCTTAGTCTGAGTACTTGAAATGCTCAACTGCAGGGGGAAAAAAATGTTTCAATCGAGACCTTCAGGAACAGATGTCTGGACATTTTTTTTTAAAAAACAACACAGCCACAAAATCACCATCCTGTGGGTCTGACATGATGGCATTCTTGAATTACTACATTTAAAAAATCAAGACTAAACAAATCTTAAAATATACCTCTAGAGCTACTGGTTAAGACGTGTTCTTTCAACAGAAACTGTTCTTAAAATATAGAGCGATAATACTGTGTATTCTTTCCATCTTACTAGGAATAATGATATTTTTGAAAGCTATTTTTAAAGCATTTGTAAGTATTGTCTTGTGGAATCTCTTTGAGATACTTTCTCACTCCTGAAATTATTGTGGTCCTTTGAAAACAGAAGTAATAAACCAGTTTAAGGAAATATAGAACTTGGGTTAAGAGACCCTCTCAAGTATTTATTTATTTATTTATTTATTTATATCTTCCTATTTCAGAAGAATTTGAGGTGATTCCCAAGGACATAAATAATAGATATATTCTAACTATTTAGAAGTGGAGACTGCTTTTTAAAGCTTGTATACTCAGAATAGTTATGAATTTTGAAGCTTTAAAGATTTTAGAAATTTATTTAAGTAATATAGCTATTTACCTTCTAAGACTGAACATTGCTTAGCAATGCCTTGAACTGATTTTCTTTTTGTCTTTTTATAAAGAAATCCAGCTTTTTAGCGAGAATATATTCTCATCATGTAGAGTAGAAACTATTTCAAAAGTTACTGCTAAGCAAAAACAAAAATCCTACAACAAATATATATCCTTTATGAATGTTTTAGCATCTTTCATTTTTTTCTCTGCCCAATGTTTTGTTACTTCAGTTTCTGTAGTTCCTCCTTCTGATTCTCCAAATTTGTTTATCTTTTCTCATTGCAGCGTTGACTACATTTTAAATGTAACTAGAGAAATAGATAATTTTTTTCCCGGCTTATTTGCATATCATAACATCAGAGTCTATGATGAAGAGACCACAGACCTCCTCGCCCACTGGAATGAAGCTTATCATTTTATAAACAAAGCCAAGTAAGTGGATGGAGACACAAAGAGGTCTGGGAGTGGGTGTGACTCAGTGGTTGAGCACCTGCCTCCCACGTACGAGGTGCCGGGTTCAATCTCTGGTACCTCCAAAAAGCAAAAAAAAGGAACAGGTCTGATGGGCACATGCTGGATGGGCAGAGATGCCCAGCAATCCCAGACACAGATTCTCTGGCCTGAAGAGGCTTGGACATTTGACCTTAGGTCGTGGGCCCCGAGCACCAAAGGGGAAATGTTGGTCTTTTCCTAACGGAGGCCTTAATGAGTTTGTTCTCTCCCACCTGTTCTTGACCTTGACATTCGACCCCAGGTTCGTCCTTAGCCCTGGTTCCAGGCAAGGATCCCACCAAGAGGGCTCTTGGGAGCTCTATCCTTAGGGAGCCACTGACCCAGAGGAGGGGTGGGGCACTTAGGGCACCTTTGGGCCTGCTCTCCCTGAAGAAATCTGCTCAGCCAAGTGTGCTGGGCTCATGGCCTCCTTGGCCTAAATTAGTGCCATTTTCCTGTGCGGGTTATACGGGACAGACCTGTCAGAGGACGTGACCACCCCACTGCCCCGAGCCTGCCGACGTGTCCTTACCAAATCTTAGTTCTCTTGTGCTCCCAGAGGACAGAGTCGGGGCTTCCTGGACAAAGACAGAAAAAAAAAAGCAGATGCGGAGAGGAATTTTCAGCACAGGGAATGGGAAACTGGAGCCTGCTCCCCCCTGCAGGCAGGCTGCTTCTAGTCTAAACAGGCCAGCCGCTGGGTCTCCCTTCCCTACAGATGATTTCGCAGGCGCTGTCGGTACCAGCCCAGCGATGCCTTCCTCCTGTTGTTGAGCAACTGATACTTGGAGAAACACTGCTCCCAGTCTGGCCTTACCTGTGAAATCAGCCACTCCTGGGCCAGTGCCCCCTCCTTACAAACAACCTCAGCAGCCCCTTCCTCCTCTACTCTCTTCTCTCATAGCCCGAGCGGGGGTGCATCCTGCGCCCTTGCCCCTTGACCTCCTGCCTGACAAGTGTCTCGCTCTCCCAAGGGCCTCGCAGCTCTCGGTTCACTGACCCCATTTTTCCACAGTACCTCATTCACTGACTCTGTCTGCTACAGCAGCCGAGTGGCTTTTGCAGAAGTCTCCTTAGCTGCCCAGTTGCTTCCCACAAAAGGGTTTTTTTTTTTTTTTTTTT
>JAQZBX010077071.1:0-14335 GCA_029593785.1 Cabassous unicinctus | reverse complement strand
TCCAACGAAGAGCTGGGAAATTCTCTCTGAATGTTGAAATCACTTCCCCTTTTAAGCCATTCAACTGATTGGATAAAAGCGCCAGCCATTGATGATGTAATCTCCCTGATTGATGCAGATGTAATCAGCCATCCATGCAGTAAACTCACTGGTGATTGAAGTCCATAAATGCTCTTGTATTACAATTAGCCCAGGGCTTCTTGGAACAAACACCTGGACACAATTACCTGGCCGAGTTGACACATTAGCCTAACCATTACAGAAGTGTCTTGAACAGTGTGTCCATATTCTATATTCTTCTATATTTTATATTCTTTATATACATATATAGTTTATAATGTTTTATAATATGGTCAAACACCTAAAAGAAATTTGTTTCTCTCTTTATTACTTACATCTAATTTTTCACCCCATGTAATCTTCTTGATCATAATTTCATGTTTTTTTGTTTGTTTTTGTTTTTGTTTTTGCTGCTCAATGTCCAGCACTCAGAACAGTGCTGGGAACTTGATGAATACTTTCTGAAAGGATATATAAGTGGAATAAATATTTACTAAATTATTCTGCTTTAAGGACTTTCCTGATTTCCAATGTTGTACAATGTTTTCTACTGCTTAGAGTGTTCTCAATTTGATATTCTATTTCAAATAAGTCTTACATTTGAAACATAATTATAGGGATATTTGGGAGTTTTCAACATTTTCATTTCCCTAATGCTGGTTTTTGTTTTTTCAGTTGTTTCAGGCAGGGAGAGTTGTCTTAAAAAACAATAAATGATATCCAAACTATATATCTGCAGGAAAAACATATCTACCATCATGTCATTGGTAAGCTTCATGGTTGTGAACCTTCTTGGTCTTCCAAATAGATACCTGGTAATGGAATAAATTATGAATTCAGTACAATCGCCTAATTTTAAGTTGAGTTTAAATGCTAATCCAGAAAATGTCTGATAGTTTGAATTTAGGGAAAAATTAACCTGATAAAAAAAACCCAAGTTTTTATAAACAGGTAATTGCATACATATGGCTCATATATCTAATCCTTAAAATATTATAAAGTCTTCAAAATTGATGGGATAATTCTGTGGTTGGGATGCTACAAAAGAGAATATCTCGGTTCATGCAAGAGAATAACATATGTTTGAATTAACATTGGATAGATTTTAATTGGAGACTCACTAAATAATTAGTTTACAAGTATATATAGAGAAATGAATACATGCATGTATATAGATAAACCTTTTACACTCTCACATCTACTTCCCCAAAGCAGAAATCTCATATGCAGAAGAAAGGCATTAAAAGTAGTGAATTGCCAGAAGATATCACTCACAGACCCAGCATGACTCAACATGTGTTAACTCACATGGAACAGAAACCCTATTTCGGCAATCTATTTGGAAAAACCCTCAGTGAACAGTCATTTTTTAGTCAACCAAAGCAAATTTACACTAGAAGAAAATCATGTGAATGTCACTAAATTGGTAAAGCCTTTATCCCAAGCTCTGGCTTTTCACCTTACAATGGATCTCATATTAGAGAGAAACCATATGAATGTCATCTATGTGGGAAAGCTTTCACTAAAAGTTCTGCCCTTAGATGACATGAGATAATTCACACAGGAGAAAAACCCCATGAATGTCCTCTATGTGTGCAAGCCTTCAGTAGAATTTCCAAACTTTGAGAACATGAATGAATTCATACAATTTTCTGGGAAAGCCTTCACTCAGCATTTTTCCCTGAGAAGACATGAGAGAATTCACACTGGAGAGAAACCCCATGAATGTCATTTATGTGGGAAAGCCTTCACTGTTTGTTCTTCCCTGAGAAAATATGAGAGAACTCACACTGGAGAAAAACCCTGTGAATGTTATCTGTGGGAAAGACTTCACTGGATTTTCTATCCTTAGACAACATAAGAAAACTCACACTGGAAAGAAATTATGAATGTCATCTATGTAGGAAAGCCTTCACTTGTTATCCTTATCTTAAACAACATGAGGAAACTTACACTGGAAAGAAACCGTAAGAGTATCATCGAGTTGAAACCTTAATTTATTTTTGTAACCTTAAAAAACATGAGAGAACTCAAACTGGAGAGAAATTCTATGAATGCTACTTATGTGCAAGTCTTCAATCACTATTCAGACTTTAGATGACATGAGAGAACTCACAGTATAAAAGTTTTGAATAAGGGCAAAATTTCAGCTTTTGAGTTAACCTTTAGCTGTACTAGAGAATTCACACATTGAAAAACACTATTGTAGATAATATCATAGAGGCTTTGGTCATCCTTACTACTTCAGTCTAAGCCAATTCATATTGGAGAAAATCAATATAAATGTTTCAAATGTAGTACAGCCTTTAGTAGATAGTCTGATGGTCTACAACATGAGAGTGTTGCGGCTGTTGTGATGAGAAACCCAAAACGGCACTTGGAGGAGTGGAGGAACCAGGCTTTATTATGCGTGCAGGCCCAGAGGAAAGTTCGGTTTCCAAATTCTGGGCCCCCAGCCCCAGTTTTCTGGAGTTTTTATTGGGGTCTGCAGGCTCCTGTTTATTGGCTAGCGAGTTGGCGGGTGGAATTTTTCCATTACCTTAGGCAACTAAGCAAGCATGGTTACAGAAGCAGAACTGCAGGTTACAAAATCAAACAGGCAGGGTTACAGAGCCAGAAGTGCAGGTTCCAGTTCTAAGGCGGGAGATTCTTGTCAGTAAAGGGGGAGGGGTAGGGCTCCAGTCACTTTTCCTTATCATTTCCCCTCTTTGATGCCCTTATAATTCCCATAGGGCATCATCTGTACCCAGGGGACTGTATCCCCTTAGGGCTAGAATCTTGGTGGTAGTTATGTGTGATATCGTTGTTTCAATGAACCTGATGAGTGCATTTATCAGGCATGGGCCAAAGATGGCCGCTATGAGCAAGATGAATAAGGGTCCGGCCAGGGGCAGACCTGTCTGATGTTCCAGCCCCAGAACTCATTTAAGTGGTCCTTCCTCTTCTGGATTCGATCCCTAAGTTCTTTCACTTTGGTAGTGACTATTCCTGTCTCATTAACATAATAACAGCACTCTTCCCTCAGGAAGATACACGTCCCCCCTTTCCTCACAAACTGAGGCTTTGGATAACTTATAACATTCTGCTGGCATATAGGTATGGTGGGTAAAGGAAGAGGAGGGTTGGTATTTCCCTGCGAGCTGTTTCAGCCTATCCGTTGCTGAGAGAGGGGCAGTCTTGTAACAACTGGAGCAGGGCTGGGAACTGGCGTCAGCCCTGAAGGAGAATAGGAAAAACAGTTTAAGGCACAGAAACATCCTACTATGCACCAGTATGCTATAGCAATTAGGGTTCTATTCACAGCAGTCCAGTCCGTGGGGGCCACAGCCGCGAGTCCAATTCCAAACACCAAGGCCATCAGGCCGCATAAACACAGGCCCCATCAGGAGCAGGGGTCTATTCAGCTGGCGTTCCGCGAGGTTGGTGCTCGAGGATCTCAGGTGATTCGCACTCTCAGGGGGTGGTCAGGTATGGGTTGGGCTGCTCAGCTGTTCTGCTCCTTATCGTGATGGGCCTTCTTGACCCTGGAATGATGAATCCAGGGGGTGATACCTGCAACTTTAAGAGCAGTGGGGGTTACAAGGATTACAGTATGTGGACCTGTCCAGGAAGGCTGGAGGGGTTCTTTCCTCCAGTTTTTGACCCAGACCTGATCCCCTGGCTGATGAGGGTGCACCGGGTGTCCCAAGGGGATGAGGTTTGGGGACAGGACAGTTTAATGTATTTCAGCTAGAGTTCTTCCAAGCTGCTGGAGAATGGAATCTAGGTTGGCCTCCCCCAGAAGCCTGAGACTTCCTCTGAATGCCCGGACAATTGGGGGTGGCCGCTCAAACAGAATTTCAAAGGGAGAGTAGCCTGTGGGTCCTGGGGTGCACCTAACTCAGAGAAGGGCCAAAGGGAGTAAATCTACCTAGGGGAGACCAGTTTCCTGGCAGAACTTTGCTAGGGTGGCTTTGAGGGTTCGATTCATGTGCTCAACTTTCCCTGTGAGATCTGTAAGTGGTATGGAGCCTCTACTTAATTTTCATCATTTCTGTCAGTTCTTGGACTGTGGCAGCCACGAAGGCCGGGCCATTATCACTTCCAATGGACAGTGGCAGCCCGTGTCGTGGAATGACTTCTCTAAGCAGAGCCTTAGTCACTTCTCTTGTCTTTTCCGTGCGAATGGGGAAGGCCTCGATCCAACCTGAAAAGGTGCATATCATCACCAACAGGTGTTTGTATCCTCGACACGGTTTTACTTCCGTTAAGTCCACTATGATATCTTCAAAGGGGGCCGTTCCTGTGTGCTGGACACCTGCTGGAGTGCGGGGGCCTTGCAAGGGGTTATTCTTGGTGCAAACTTGGCATTGACCGCTGACAGTGGTGCAGAGAGAAGTCAGCCAGGCTATGTAATAGTATCTCCCAAGCAAGGCTTCCAGTGCAGTTTTCCCTAGGTGGGTGAGCTGGTGGTATTGCTGGACAAGGGCATGTGCGGCTCCTTTTGGCACAAAAATCCGGTTATCTGGGAGCAGCCAAGCCCCTTGGGGGGGTTCAGCTTCCCCCTTCCTTTTCAGCCCATTCCTGCTCTTTTCAGGTGTAGTTTAGTTGATCAGTCCTTTGTCCCAAGAGGGACAGCTGCGGTGTTAATTCTGGACTACAGAATGTTCAGCACCAGTGTCCACCATGAAAGTCATTGTCTGGCCCCTGACTTGTAATTTGACCATGGGCTCGTGGGGGCCAAGTTCCAGTGAGCCCGATCGCCCCTATTCAGGGTTGAGTCCTGCCAGCCCGATCAGGTGGTCTTGGGGCTCAGGTCGGTATTTTCCTTTAGGGGTGTGCCTCTTGGTGTCTGAGACTTCTGGGGGCACTCATTTTTCCAGTGCCCACTCTCTTTGCAGTAAGTGCATTGGTCTCTGGCCAGCGGTGTCCTCCTGGTGCTTCCCCCTTTTCGAAGTGGTCCGTTTTGCCTGGCGGGGTCGGCATTTCCCAGGGCTGCTGCTGGTAGGGAGATTTGGTGTTTCACTCGCTTTTGGCTTCTCTCTCAGCGACTTTGTCCTGATTGATGACCTCTAGCAGTTGAAAGATGCTCATGCCCACGAATCCTTCCAACTTTTGGAGTTTTCTTTTGATGTCTGCCGCCGCTTGTGCCACGAAAGTGGCATTCACCATCCTCTGGTTTTCTGGAGCTTCTGGGTCGAGGGAGTGTAGATCCTGAAGGCCTCACAAAGCCATTCATAGAAATCCCCCGGAAACTCATCGGGTTTTTGAATAACTGAGGTTGTTTTTGTCATGTTCGTGGGTCGTTTAGCCCCTTCTTGGACCCCTTGGACGAGCGCTTCCCGATATAGTTGGAGCGCAGCCAGTCCCTGTTCAGTGTTAAAGTCCCAGTTACGCTTAGTTTCCGGTGCCACTGCCCGTGCCCAATCCTCCGGGTCTAGGACACCAGTAGGGACTTGCTCTTGTAGCCACTTTCGTGCTTTCGCCAGGATTTGCCGTCTCTCCTCAGTGTTAGAGTCAGGAGGAGTTGGCGACAATCATCTGCGCTGATCGGAGTCTCCTTGCCAATGGGGTTGCAGGACTCCCCTCTGGGGGTGTTGTCGGTTCTGCAAGGGCCAGGGGTGGTGTCGCCACGTGATTCGCCTGTACCCCCGGGCCAGGAGGGGAGACCGAAGGGAGAGGCATCTCTGGGAGATCTGCCGGTGCTCCTGGGCCAGGAGGAAGGGCTGGGGCGGTTGGCGCATATGGTGGTGGGGGCAGTGGTGGGTCTTCTTCCTAGGACCCCTGATAAATGACTGGTTTCTGGTGCCTAGCTTCTTGTGCAACTAAGACCCTGCTCTGTTCCTTCTTTCCAATGCAAAAGCGAACCCAAGGGGGCAGAGTCCGGGCTATTTCTAACCAGGAGTCAATATAGGGGAACTGATCTGGGTGGCTAGGGGTTCCGGTGACTACTAGCCACACCGCACGGGCCTTGGCTACATCTATGGTCCCTTCCAAGGGCCAGTCGACGTTAAGAGTGGGCCACTCCAACTCACATAGGGTTCGGAGGGTGCTGGGATTCATCCGGATACCATAATCTCCGGAAAATCCCTTCCTGAAGTTTTTAAGCATGCAGTTCAAGATGATGGGTTTTGACTGTGATGAACCCATACCCTGTGTCAGTGGCGCAAGACAGACAAAGGTGGGGTGCCTCTTTCAAGGCCACTCAGATGCCCACCTGTCCGCGTCCCTCATGGGATCTTAGCTAAGGTGTCCCGACAATTTTCTGGGTGGGCTGTTATGCTGTATGACGCAGCCGCAGAAACAGGTTGGGGCCCACGCTGACCCCGATGCACAGGCCGTGGGGCCACAAACTGGTACGATAGGCGCGAGCCCCTACCGTCCATGTTCACGCACACAATCACTCAGAGGTTAAACACTCCCTCCCACAGGAATTGCCCTATACTGGAGTCTCATCATGTGAGACCTCAGGAGGTGATCAGTCTCCTCTTCTGTTCGGAGACGGGCCTGACTGAGGCTTGGCACCCGGGTGCTTACCTTTCTGAAGTCTCTTGATATCGTTCAGTCCGTCTCTCTCTCTTGAGTCTGACTGGGACTCAAGAGAATCCCCTGGGAATGCAGCCCGCAGGGGTCCGCCTCGAAAGGAGGTCCCGTCAAGACTACAGGAGGTGCCTACCTTGTTCACTCGGAGATCGCCGTTGGCCGTGCCCTTCGGTCCCAAGCCGGAGGGACAATGGGCCTGCTCAGTTGGGTTTGCCGTTCAGGGAACCAAATGTTGCAGCTGTCACGATGAGAAACCCAAAACGGCACTCGGAGGAGCGGAGGAACCAGGCTTTATTACGTGCGCGGGCCCAGAGGAAAGTTCGGTTTCCAAATTCTGGGCCCCCAGCCCCAGTTTTCTGGAGTTTTTATTGGGGTCTGCAGGCTCCTGTTCATTGGCTAGTGAGTTAGCGGGTGGAATTTTTCCATTACCTTAGGCAACTAAGGAAGCATGGTTACAGAAGCAGAACTGCAGGTTACAAAATCAAACAGGCAGGGTTACAGAGCCAGAAGTGCAGGTTTCAGTTCTAAGGCAGGAGATTCTTGTCAGAAAAGGGGGAGGGGTAGGGCTGCAGTGACTTTTCCTTATCAAGAGAACTCATAATACAAAAGTAATTAACACTGAAGCATCTTTCTCCACTGCTCTGATAGATTAAACAGATAAATCACATGAGATAAATTCTATATCTGTAATCAATTTGCCAATGCCGTTATTTAAAATTCATCCTTTAAAAACGAGTGAACTCCACACAAGAGGAAGGCTAGCTCTACAGTCATTCAAGTATCAGCCTTGGTGTACAATAAAGAACTTAGTGTAGGAATGACTAGTAAAATAAGAGAAAAGTCTTTACTAGTAGGATGGAGCCTTTTGAAGAAGTGCCAGGTAATTAATGCCAAAAAATCACACAAAATCATTTACTTATTCAGTAGTACTTGTAGGGGAACTGAGAATTCACTGTAAAAAACTCCTGTAGGTGTCATGAATTAAATAATGTCTTCAGCGATCATGCATTCCTTAGCATTCATATTCTATGCTGAAGAGACAACAATCTTAAAGTCAATATTTGAAAATCTTCAGAGGATTTCAAATTAGATTTCAAATCAGAAAATCCGTAGTGTAAAATAAAATAGTTTATATGAACTCTTGAGCATACAAGTCAGCATAGAGTCAAGAATTTTGAACAAATTTTACATTAAATTTGTTCAAAATTTAATGTAATCCTACATTAGGATACTAATGTAGGATTTTGAACTGAGTTTGGTATATCAAATGGTGAATTTTGTAAGAAGTAACATAAAGTGATACTAACAATAGATAAGTTTTTGCATGTATGTAAATAACAAATCTAATATGTTTGACACATTCTACTTGTTTTGTTTTTTGCAGTTCTAAACATAAATATTTGCATGAATCAGAAAATAACTAAATGTTAACTCAAACATTTAGAACACAATTTTATGATTCTTAACTATTATTTTAGTGTTATATATTGTTCATGGCAAGTATGAAAACAAACGAATAAATAAACACAGTTTAGAAGTAGAGTCTGATGGTACATAAATACTCCTCTTTTAAAATATTTAATATTGCCATCAAAATTTATAAATGAATTATAAAGGAAACTATTTAAATAAAATAAAACATAACAGTCCTGGAAAATTGTGGGTTGATTGGCTAGAAAATTCTTCAGACTCCAGAATCTATGAATGTGTCATCCGATGCATTGGAATCTCATTGCAAAAATGCTATTCCCAACAAGAACATAGGAATTACAACAAACAAGGATATGGAAGTTCCTTCAAAGTGTGGAGAGTGTCCAATTTGCAGGAGGAAGGCTTGGCATAACCTCCAATTTGGAGTCAGGGTGTCTTTCTCATAATACCACTGCAGCCCAGAACACAAACCACCCTTGGGATGTGCTTTTTAGTGGGAAAAAAAAAACAGTGGTTGGGTATATTAAGATTGGAATTTTGTTGTTGTAGCCTAATCAGTTATTTCCCTGTTCCTACACCTCCTGGAAGTTCAGTATTTCCCATCATACATTCCACTGCCTTCTTTCCCTTACACTGCAGTGTTCAGTGCCTGAAACCTTTAGATGGGGTCACCACCCAGTAAGTTGTTCTTCCTGATGGCCTCTATGTCCTTGTTATCTGAGCCATCTGTTCCAATGTCCTCTCAACCCATTTCAGGTGGGTGATAGGGAGCATGAAATGTCCATGTTATGCCATAGGAGTGTGCTGATTGCAGGATCACTTGTGCTGTAAATGAGATGCCTAGAGCTGATTGGAGTCCAGTTGGATATTTGAATACTTGCAAGGGTGTATCTCCACAGCTACCTACATCCGTGTTTCTGGCTGCCACATTATGTATGGCCTTAGCTCTTCATATACAGAGTATGTGTCTACAATGGTTTTTGTCTATGACAAAGCTCATCAACTTTGAGTTTTGCAGTTTCCTCTGTGAGTCCAGCCATACCATCAGTAGGAACATATTTTCTCATTCACTATATTGATTTTTCTGGGGTGGCCTGGGATTTCTGTCACTTACGCACCTGTGTCTAAGAGACATGTGATGGTTTCCAGCACCCCTTTTCCCTTTATACCTTAATGGGGACATTGGGCTGCAAATTCATGGCAGGGACCCAGAGCCCTTTGCTCTATCACTAAGCATTTGTTTTTTCAAAAACTTTTTTTAATTAAAGAAGTTGTAGGTTTACAGAAAGATCATGTCAAAATATATCATTCCTGTGTCTTTCCCCTTCCCCCATTATTAATACTTTGCATTAGTGTGGTACCTTTTTTAAAATTGTTGAAAGAATATTATACTATTAACTATAGTTCATGGTTTACATTAGGATGTTTTTTCCCCATATACCACCCTATTATTAACACCTTGCATTAGTGTGGTATATTTGTTATTATTCATGAAAGAACATTTTTATAATTCTACTCTTACCTATAGTCCATCATTTACAAATGGGTTCACTGTGTTGTACAGTCCTATGTTTTTTCTTTTAATTTTTATTCTGGTGACATATATATGACGTACAATTTCCCCTATTAAGCACATTCACATATATAATTCAGTGCTGTTAATTACACTCAAAATGTTCTTCTACCATCACAACCATCCATTTCCAAAATTTTATGATGCCCTTAAATAGAAACTCTACAACATTTAATCATTAATTCCTCATCCCCTACCTCCAACACTACCCCTGGTGTATTAGTCAGCCAAAGGGATGCTGATGCAAAGTACTAGAAATCGGTTGGCTTTTATAAAGAGTATTTATTTGGGGTAAAAGCTTACAGTCCCGAGGCCTCAAATAGTCCAACTCAAGGTTGCTTTCTCACCGATGTTGGTTGCTATGTGTTGAAGCAAAATGGTGGCCAATCTCTTCCTGGTCTGTCAGAGCTTCCTATATTAGTCTCTGGCATAGGGCTCATTTCCTTCCAGGTCTTAATCAGCTGCTCAGCTGCTCTATTCTCTTCAGGTGCAAACTATCAGGTGAATGGCTCACCTCTCCCCAGGCCCTTAGCTGCTTGAGCCTTCTCCTTTCTGTCATATGACAGGACCAAAATGACCATGTTCTCTCCTCTTCCATGTCTTCTTGACTGAGTGCCCATTTATATAAGCCCACCACAGGGGTGGGTACTCAACCCTGAGTCATGCCCTACTGACGTGGTCAAATCAAAGCCCTAATTTTAACAGGTAATTTAATCAAGAGATGTCAGCTGAATCTAATGCATTAAAGGGGATCACACCCAGAGGAACAGACCAGTTTATAAACATAATCTCTTTTTGGGGGATTCATAAATACTCTCAAACTGCCACACCTGGCAAATTATATTCTAGATTCTGATTCTGTGAGTTTGCTTATTCTAATTATTTCAAATCAACGAGGTCATACAATACATGTCCTTTCTGCCTGCCTTATTTCATTCAGCATGCTGTTCTCAAGGTTCACCCATGTTGTTGCATGTAACTTCCTTCCCCTTTACAGCTGAATAATATTCCATTGTGTGTATATATATATATCACCACATTTTGTTTACCCATTCATTGATTGATGGACACTTAGATTGCTTCCATCTTTTGCCAATTGTAAATAATATGGCTACGAACATTGGTATGCCTATGTCTGTTTGTGTCCCTGCATTCACTGAGTACATACATAGTAGTGGGTTTGCGAGATGATATGGCAGTTCTATACTTAGCTCTCTGAGGAACTGCCCAGATGTTTTCCACAGCAGCTGTACTATTCTCCATTCCCACCAACAAAATGTGGTATATCCATATAATGGAATATTATACAACTGTAAGAAGAAATGAAGTCTTGATGCCTGTGACAACATGGATGGACCTTGAGGACATTATGTTGAGTGAAAGGTCAGACACAAAAGTACAAATATTGTATGATCTCACTAATAGGAATTAAATATAATGGGCAAACTCAAGGAGTTAATATCTGGATTATAGGTTACCAGAAGATAGAAAGAGGATCGAGAAAGGGGAGCTGATGATTAATTTGTATAGGATTTGTAAGGTTGATTGTAAATGTTTGGAGATGGATGGAGGTGATGGTGGCACAAGACAGTGAGTATAATTAACAACAATGAGATGTGGGTGTGATTGTGGTTGAAAGGGAAAGTTTAGGGTTGTGTATGTCACCAGAAGGAAAGCTAGAGGATGAAACGTGGGACTGTACAACATTGTAAAGCCTGTTGTGGACGATGAATTTGGGCAATAGTACAAATATAAGAATGTCCGTCCGTGAATTAGAACAAATGTATGTTACCATTACAAGGTGTTAGTAATAGGGTGGTATATGGGAAAATATACACATAAATGAAGTTATGGACTGTAGTGAATAGAAATATATTAATATTCTTCCATCAGTTGAAAAATGAACAAATTAAAAAAACATTATGCTAAATGAAGGAAACCAGACAAATTACTACATTTAGTTTGACTCCATTTATATAAAATATAAATATAGATAAATTTTTCTTGATGGAATTAGATTAGCTGTTATGTACAGCAGGGAAAGAATAGAGGGATTGAGAAGTGACTGCTAAGGGATTTGGGGTCTTTTTGGAGTAATGGAAATGCCCTAAAATTGACTGTGGTGATGAATGCACAACTCTGTGAGTATACTAAAAGCTATTGATTATACACGTTGGATGGACTGTATGATATGTGAATATATCTCTGTAAAATTGATTTTAAAAACTCCATGGGGCCAGACAATCTGTATGTTTTATTTGCTGGTATAACTCCATTCCCTCGGACAAGCTTGAGTTTTCATCAGAAATACTTTACTCTTCTACATATTTTATATCTAAAGATATATACGAAGGCTTTTTTACTTAGAGGGAATGTTTGTTAAAAGGGCATACCTTGATTAAATTGAATTGACTTGCATACAGGATAATAAGGGTGTGTTATTACAACTATAGGACTGATAATGTTGTCCACTACTTAAAAGAGTGTCCACCATCAAAGTGGATTTTCTAGAGAGAGAAATGTGAAAGACCAATGCACTGAACAACATTAAACGGGCAAGGATGACTTTATTCAAGGACTGACATAGCAGAGTAGAGAGAGTAGACTTGAACTTCCTCGAAACAAAGGACAGCAAGCTTTGTAAGAGCTGAGAGTGGATTGGAGGGAAAGCCCTGGAAATGCTTGAACACTGGGGTGGGTGATTTACTGAGACAATTTGTTTCCACAGTGTTGGATGTTATGATTAGGACCACATGGTTCCAAATGTTTTCCATTGTGCTGATTGGACCACCTGATGTCTGTAAGGTCTGGGAGAGATGGGGGAAAAAAGGAGTTACATTTAAGACCTGTCAGGTACCTGTGTAGTCTAGGCACTTTGAGAGGGTGAGAGGAGGGAGAGGTCTGAGGTCTTGGGTGAGTTTGATATATACAATAGTTAGAATCTTAAGTTGTTGTATTTTCCCCTTTTTACTGCATTCTGAGTTTTTGCATTCCCACAGCTTCAAGATTTGTTTCAAGGTAGTCAGGATGGGGGAGGGAACAGGTAGGGGGACTAGAAGGGTAAGGCTGGCAGCTTGGTCAAGAGATAAAAAGTCCTTGTTAATCCCTCCTCTTGTTCAAGTAAAACATCACATTTTTCATTGAACAACTTGATTGTTTCTTATTTAGATGTTTTTTATTGTTGTATCACAAGTTGAACAAATTTTTGAGAGGTGATGGCAAAGGGTCAGTTGTTTTAGGGTCAGGCATCCTAAAAGAAATGGATGTCTAAAGGAAAAAGAAAAACATTAATATAAAAGGTTGCATTAAAGTCTAAGAGGTTGGTGGATGAAAACCTTTCTACTATGCATGTATCACTTCTTCAGTTTCTTGAACTGAAATGCAGATGCTTTTGGTGATGTTGTTTACAGTCATGGTTATTTCTTATATAATGGCAAGTACGACTAGAGCATTTTCCCAGACTACTTTAGTACTCCAGAAGCAGCTTCTCTGGGGAGAAATCCAGCCAATGCATAGTCTGCTGCAGTGATGAGTCCTTTGAGGTATATATCAAATCATCAGTCTTCAGCTCACAGTGCTCTTTTAGAGCCTGGTAGAAAAGGCCAGTTAGAAGACAACGTAGAGTCTCAAGAAGTTGTGGGCTATCAGGTTTTAGTTTTGAGTGACAGCAATTCAGGAGGGTGGGAGGAAAATTGAAGTGATGGTTTGGAGAGTTATGGCCAGAAATTGAAGGAAACTGCAGGATTTTTTAAAAAATGGTAAATATTGGCAATATGTGCAAGATAATAGGATCTAGTCTAATGTCCAGGTAGGTGACAAAGCCTTGCGCTTACCTGCATATTACAGAGGGAGGTACAAAATAGCTCAAAGCTAATGAACAGAAGTCTGATAACCCACAGGAGTGTTATAGTTTTCTATTGAAACATAAAATTTCACTCTATAGTCACCCTCCTTTTGATTAAAGAGGATTCCAAAGAAAGTATTCTTGATTATAAATTTAGGCTAGTTTCATTAGATTTGGCCTGATTATAAACAAGGTGCAGCAAGAAAAAATATTTAGAATAGATTCTAACTATTGTATATATCAGGCTTTTTAAATTTGCTATGTCGGAAGCTTTTATAAGGAACCTTAGATTGAACTTTGAAAAGTCTCTCCACTCTAGGAAACCAAACTAAACAACTCACCACCAGATTTCACATGCAGTACGTAAAGATTTGGGTGAAAAAATCTAATGGTTCTAGTCCGGCCACCCGTGATCCAGGTACCAGGCTGGGTTTTCCAAGAGGGTTTGTAAGCCGTTGCCCCATAAAGTCAACCTTAGTTCCTTTTAAGTGTCTTAGTTCCATAAGGGGTATAGTTTTTTCTTTCTGGAGTAGTGAAAATATTCTAAAATTGGTGGCAGTGATGATGAATGCACAACTCTATGCTTATGCTGAGAGCCATTTATTGTACATTGTTTGGATGATGAGTGAATATATCTCAATAAAACTGCTTAAAAAAGTGCCTTTGTTCCTTAAAAGCCTTGGTTATACAGCCAATATTACAATTATATGCTATTAGTAAGGAGGGCAGATTCTTATTGAAACTATGAAAATAATTACATAACAGTGACTACTCAAGAGTTTCCAAAATCTGGAGGGATCAGAAAGAGAAAAAGACACCTTTCCTTTCCTTTTCTTCCCTTCCCTTCCCTTTTCCTATTCCTTTTCCTTTTCCTTTCTTTTTCTTTTCTTTTTTTTTTTTTTAAG